>VXCM01000175.1:343208-551698 GCA_014773175.1 Lucifuga dentata
CCCCACTCCCCCCACTCCCCCCATTCATAACAGCACAACAATAATCCAGATAATAAGCGTTTCAGGAGCTGTATGTGGCAACACTAAATTCATTTATTTATCTCATTAGAGCTGGCAAGGCTGCAGCTACTCTCCGTGACATGTGTATTTGGTCACAACATTATCACAAAGATGAAAAAAAAAAAACAGTGCTCTACAAAGCCCAGACTATCAGAATGTATCATTAGTCAGACTGGAAACTCATAGGGATTTCTTTTTATGTCTGCAAAGCCAAAAGAATTCCCAGGGTGCCATTTCTTCCTGTACACAATTTCCTCAGAAGAAAGTAAGCACAGAATGCTCATGCAGGGGTGTCTGTGTATATTTCAACTGTATGACACTCAGTTAACATCAGCATCCTCAGATTAGACCTGATAACTGAGAGATTTAACTCTATGAGATTTTAGAGAGTAAATTGATTTCTTGTAGGGTCACAGCATACTTCCGCCAAGACTGAACAAGACTAGACAAAATTTGTCTTGTTCTAATAAGACATTTTTTAAAAATTATTATTGATCCCACACTTCTGTACAGAAGTTTATCATTTGCATTTGACTCATCCTACCATTAAGAGCAGTGGGCAGCCATAGTGCAACATACAGGGACCAACTCCAGGTCTGCAAGCTAGTGCCTTGGTCAAGGGCAACTGCAGAAGCATTAACCTGACACACGTTTTTTTGATAAAAGTAAAACCTTTGCAAACGTGGGGCGAGCATGGACACTACAGGAAGGACCATGGCGAGCATGAGCCTGCAAACCCAGGAGCTTCTTGCTATAATGCAACAGTGCTAATGACAGTGCTAATCATGGGATAAATATGACAGATTTTCTCACAATGTTAAAAAAAAAAAAAAAANAATTCAAAAATATTCTGGATCCACCCCTGGATCCAGATCCACAACAAAATTTCCTTGGCCCTACCCCACTCTAACACCAAGTTTCATCAAAATTTAGTTCAGAGCTTTTTCAGTAATCTAATCCTGCTAACAAATGAAGCAACCAACCAACAGACACAGGTGAAACATAAACTCCCTGCTGCCAGTAACAAGCAGCTAGAAAAGAGCATCAGTCTCTCTTTAGTTAGAACAACAACACCATCTCTGTGTCTTCTCTATTCGGACTCCCATAGCAAAACCAGGGTGATTGCCCTACATATCCAACACCGTCACAACAGGGTGACGTGACATGTCAACAGTGTCCTTTCATTACCTGGACAGTCAATAACAAGACTAACTGAACCAACAAGACTTTATTAGCACCACATTTTCCAGTTTTACTACACAACTTCTCCTGTTGCTTTTGAAAATCTGGCTAAAAACTTCCATTAGGGCTGACTGCAGCAGCACACCTGTTCTCAGGAAAACCCTCTGCACAGGGACAGAGTGGACAACTAAAAGGAACAAGTTATCATGTATCTCCCACATGACTGTGAAAAGCAAACCTATAGACTCCCCAGACTGTAGTTCCTAAGAAACTTGGATGGAGCCAGTGGTTTTGCACTTAATAAAGTTTCATTTGTGTTTATGTGGGAATTATGGTTTTTGGAGCAGCTGAAGTGGTCTGCAGCAAATAGCTTTCAGTGGGTCATAATAGCATTTCCTCTTTCTTTCTTCTGTCTCTAAATCTTATGGGGTACTCAAAAGTGACTAACGGAAAATGAAAATGAATTTTATTGTACTTTATCAAAACAAACAAACAAAAAGAAAAACAATGTAAATACAAGACAACATTTAAGCCAGGGATTTTAGTAATCATTCATCACTTAACTACATAAGCTATGATCTGGTTTAAGAAATCCTGGGGAAATGGACACATGTTCTCAGACAGTAGGTCCAGTACTACATGCCGTTTCTCCTGACAGGGTTTTCTTTAACTGTCAAAGCTCCTCCTACAGGCCAGCTGGAGTATAAAACACAGCAAAGACAATCCTCTGACTCCCTCCTCCTTCTTTCACCATGAACACACCCAAAGGTTTCTTTACGCTAAGCACCAAAGCTGTTACCTTATGTTCACACGGCATTAGTTATTAAGTAGACACAAGTAGGGATCAGCGTCTTGCTCATAACCACCTCAGAAGGAGACAAGGCTGGTATTGAACGTAGCAAACGTTACAAAGTTGACTGGAAGAGAACTGTGCTGCATGTTGAGTTGGAAATAATATTTACAGAGAAAAATAAGTCTAAAGTGCAATACTGAGACTGAAGGTAAGTTGGTAAAACAGGAAAGTATCAGCAGATTTATACATACAGTATAGGCATACAGACAGACAGACAGACAGACAGACAGACAGACAGACACACACACACACACACACACACACACACAGAGTTAATAAAAGCTCCAAGCAATGGTACCCTGCAGTTCTTATATTCACTAGGAGAATTTGCACGGCAGAGGCACTCACAGACAGGTCACACTTGCTGGTTTCCTTAAAGGTCAAAACACCTACTTAAGAGACACCAATTTATTTTAATGCACATTATCCAAAGAAAGGAAAAAAAAAAAAAAAANGAAAAAAAAAAAAAAAGAAAAGCCAAGGAAGAAAAACATGACCATGTATCACAAGTATTATCAGCTGTGTTTTTTGTCATTACAAAATGTGACTGCTCTGAGTTCTCTGACAGGACCAGGATGAAATACGTATCTGATATCAAACCTATTAAAAGTATTAAAGGTGGACAAATATGGTGAGGCCACAAGCTTGTAAGATAATCCATTTCTTCACTGACACGTGAAAACATGCAAACACTATGCAGGCTGCAGCACCACATCATCAACAGGGCTGTAATGACCCTCTCTAACACACAAACTATGTGGCACAGACAAAAGTCTTCCAGGCAGATTACTGACGCCGAGGAAAGAGGAGAAAGCCTCTTGATAGACTCTTGTAGATGCCATTCCCTATCACGCAATGCCTCTCAGTCATAAACACATGACAAATGCGGCCTTAATCATTTTTTACGAGCGGGGATGTACAGGGGGCAGCGCATGGCTAGAGGGGAGAGGGGAGCGGTGAGCAGCAGGCGGCCCCCTCTGCACAGAGGAGAGGGCTATGTGGTAAAGTCTCCTCTGGAACATCACTCGGCCAGCGCGCCTTTGATCTCCTCACCGCAATTACACCAGCATCCAAATGAGCGTGGAGTCGCCTCTGAAACAGACTTCAAACATGCACATGTACGCATTCTCATACACGTACACATGCACTGTACAGGATTGGAGCCATGTGCTCCTCTCAACAGTAAATGATGTACTGTCTCCAGCAGAGAACCTGGGGATGAAAAGAGGCCTTGCTCCTCCTCTGATCCCTCCATTAATGATGGCTTGCTAAAGCTAATACTGTGTATTCTTGTCTTAGCAAGAGCAGCTTGGTATGTGGTTCCCATACTCCAAACAGGATGATGTTGGCTAACAATGGATTGATTCTGTGACTAAATAAGTTTGATAAGATGACTGTTATTTCCTGTATTTGACAAAATCCAGCATAATGAGAGAGAATTAACGAATGTATATAACCAAAAACTAATTTGTGGTGGAGCACTGTTACTAAAATTAATAACATGACAATAAAAGCTGATAGACAAGATGAAATGAACAAAATATATACAAATATAAAGCAGTGAGGGGAACCTGTAAAATGGCTTGAGTGAGTGTCCTGACAGATACAGATGAAATTGGCTTATTTGCCTCATTCTACGATTCTCTTTCTTTCCTCCACACATTAAAGCTGAGATTGCAATTTGTCTTGCTGTTTGCTTTGAATAGTCCTTAACCATATCATCATCTCAACTGTGCTGCTGGAAAAACATGGGAGCATGGCGACAGTCAAATGGCAGTCTGGCGTCTCTGCTGCAGACTGGCTGCCATTAGGGCTGAGAGCAGCATTTATTGTACAATTAGGGCCAGCTAGATCTACCTGTAATCATCTCCATACAGGTGTGAGCTCCTCTCTGGACAAGGGAAGTGACTCATCACTTGTCAAACATCAACACTTTGATGTTGGCATTGTTCAGCGTGGAGCCCTCGGGACACCTGAGCACTACTGTTTGCCTGTTTAAAACACCCGAAGATTTATTGCATTTCACACAGCTAAAAAAACAGACGCAGCATGAAAAAAATCCTCTTCCTGTTGATGACGGATGTTCCACATGCCATGAATCATTTGATTTATGTGTTCTCCTTGCAACGTTCCTCCTCCCTCTGTCTGACAGTCATACTTTCGTGTCAAGAACACTTTAACAAACAGTCATAGGTAAACAACTTCCCTTGTAATACAATGCTGCCAAGTAAAGCTCTAAAAACAAATTTTGTAAGAACTGACACCACAAGCCTGGAGGGCAATTGGAAAAGTGCGGTAACAATCCACAAGTTGTTGTTATTGACAAAAGGGCTGCAGTGTGGAAAAGTAGCCCTTTCAGAAATAATGGATGTCTAATACCAGTTTTCTAGAACTGCTCTCACTGTGGACAAATGATAACATTACTATAAAAATTGTTTTTGACAGAACAGAGGATCACAGATGTGGAACACAGAAGAGAACTTTTGATTAGTAGATAAAAGTCATCATCATTTAGTTCTGCGACTATGAACAGGGAAAATTAATAAGTCGGTGTGTAAAAGCATCGAGGCAAAATTGACATTATTTACAGCGTATAAACTAAGCCTCTGCTGTTATTGTGATCTGTGGGGATCTCGTGTCTGTGAAGTAAAGCTTGTAAAGCATGCTGCTAATATTTCTGCATTGAGCAAGAACATAAGGCAGCAGACAAAACCAAATATCTGGAGCAAAATAATTGCAGAGATGACAATATGTAAAATGTTAACTTTATGATTCATTGGCCCCTCCAGATAGTTTTAATTGTTACTTTTTTTTTTTTATTTGTTATTTAAAGCCCTTACTCTCTTTGANCAGATAGTTTTAATTGTTACTTTTTTTTTTTTATTTGTTATTTAAAGCCCTTACTCTCTTTGATATCTTTAGAAATGAGGAATTTTTGATGGAAAATGGAGACCATATGCTATGAAGTTAATGAAATGCAGAGTCTGATGGCTGGTTGGACTTTGCAGAGCTGGATGTTATGTTCAAGCATACTTAGTGCCACCTCCAGGCAGATCCTCTCACAAAGATATGACCATTATGACAGCAGGAGACCAGTGTGGGTAAATCTCTCACACACACTTCTCACACTCCAACAAATGCACACATACACGCTTTGTTATTGCTGGAATGCAGATAAATTATCCAGAAAATACTTCATCAAAGTTGGCAGAAATTAATGTAACTGCATAATTAGAAGGAAAGGTCTTTACTAATGATTAATGAGTGCAACATGTCTGCTCTCGCCCCGCTTCTAAGCACTTACCACTTGTTCTTTTTTCGGATGTAGTCTTTCTCAGAGAGGTTAATGAGGTAAATCATTGGTTTGGATGTCAAAAGTAAGTATTTGTTCAACACCTCGATCTGTGACAAACAAAGAAGAGGCAAGTAACAATCCAAACTTTGCAAAAAAGTAGCATTTGAGGACAATGCAAGGAGAAATAAGTGAAGCCAAATTAGCATCTGGTGTATAGGCGCTGTGGGGAGCATCTGTAAAGCCTCTACATCAAAATCAACAGGGCCAGATATCATTAGTTTGAAGAAAAGTAATGTCAAAATGAAACCAACAAAAAAATAAATAAATAAAATACTGCATAATATTAACTTGTGATTTGCACAGAAAACATATATATATGTATATATATATTAAAAAAAAAAGATAGAAAGCAGTTGGACTTTCAGGTCAGATGAAAAGAGTTGCCAAGATAAATGAAATGACATTAATAAATTTGATAGTAACATTTACAGCACGAAAAGCTTACCTCCTTGTCGTTCCAATCGTGATAGTAGCGGACATGTTTCTTTTCATCCACTACCCAGCTCTTGATTTTGCACATTATGTCCTGTTTGGAATTAAAAGAGAATGAACAAGAAGCCATTAAAGGAGATGAAAAAGAATATAAACCCAGCAGGGTATGGGGTAATTATTTCCTAAATGCATGGCATCCTGATGCCAAAATGAACAATGGCTGTGTTCACATTCATGCAGGAGTGGCCTGGCTTTGACAGGGATGGCGTGCACGTGACCCCCCTTCCCTCCTTTAAATCTTGACAAAATGCCTTCTGGGGTGCCTCGCTTAGAGTCGCAGTTTTGTACTTTAATATTCCATCGGGATTGTTTAATGGAAAGGAGAGAGGAAAGAGTGGGGAGCTAATTGGAAGTTGGTTAGTAAGGTGTAAATTATTGGTCTTTCCTTAGGCACTCAGTAGTCATAGTGAATATGCACTAGTGAACTAATTATTCACTGTTTCTTCTGGAGAAAATATTGAGCATATCCAGTTATGTATGCCATATTCATTACTGAGGTACTTGCGAGTTGAGGCTACAGGCAAGATTGGGTCTTGACAGGATCTGGAAGCGGAAAAGGGTGGGAAAATGGGAGGGAGGCAGTTATAAAATTTGTAATAAAGAAATTGAGCCTATTATTGTTGATCCAGCCCCACAGAAATTAGCGGAACACATTCTTTTTGTTCCTGTCAACTTGACCTCCCCCTTCATATAAAAACTCTCCCACCCCCTGCAACACNCCCCCCCACCTCCCTTTCCCTCCTTAAACCCTTGCAGCACTTCACAATCATACTCCCTTTTGAAAGAACTGAGGAAAAAAGCCTGCCAAAGCCTCAATTACACAATGGCAGAAAAAGCTCCACACACTGACCCCCAGCCAGCTGCATTCACTCTCTGCACATCTCTCTCCGCAGGAATTCTAAAGGCCTTTTAGTCAGGCAGCCAGAGTGCAGCCAGCAGGAGAGAGCGCAGGAAGAGCTGCACACACTCCGCCCGCGCCGGCCCAAGTCTTCACAGAGAGATTAATCATCTGTGAAATGGAAACAGCAAACGGCCAGTGACACAGGCTGAACCCGCTCCAGGTTTCCCTCATCAGCTCGCGCCGCCGTGCAGCGCTCCTCTAACAGGCAGGTNACCCGCTCCAGGTTTCCCTCATCAGCTCGCGCCGCCGTGCAGCGCTCCTCTAACAGGCAGGTGTTAATAAAAGGCATATAGGTCCCACAGGGGTCAAACACATACGCCTGCCACCATGAAACGCTGCTGGTGGGCCGGCTTCTTATTATTGTTTTGTAAGGAATGGGATTTTGAGGATTCTATACGGACAAAAGGAATGAAACATTGTTCTTGTAAACACAGGACCTGCAAAATGAATTTAAATCTTCATAACAATGCATAACAATGTACCTTGTGCTGACTGTGTGTGTATGAATTTAACTTGACAACGTGTAAAATGATACGAGGCAGCAAATTAAAGGCATAACAGAACAGAACGGGTGCTTTAAAATTTGCTCACCAACACCCCCCAATTGATATACCTTTGTTTTAATGACTCCTCACCCCAACATTCTGTCTTAACAAGATAACAGGAAGCACATTAAATTGAGGAAATGAGATAATCTGAAAATGCTGTTTGCTTGTTATTTTAAAACTCCTTTGCACTTGCCTGTTACTTACATCCGGGAAACTTGTCTCCATGTGCAAACCACAAATATTGAAAATTGCCTTGGGAGTACATATGCAATGTATTAAATGACACAGACAATATATTTGAGCAATATTAGAATTCTCTCCTGCAGTGATTATGGTATGTGACAGTGTTTTTATATCTAGCACAATAACTGTGTAAATTTCCTACGCTGTCCACATCATAAGTCCACAGTTTCAAGCCTTCAGACTGATCCTGTAAACTTTAAGTCTCTTTACATACATTAACTCAATTTACATAGGTTAAAGAGACGCTGATTTTTGAAAATTACCAGGTTGATGGCAGAAAAGGAGAAAATACCACAGCAGAGAGAAAGAGAAAAAAAGCAAATTTACTTTAACTAATGAGTTTTACTGAGTTGGATTCATGTGCAGTACATGTTTTCATCAGAGATAGTTTTGGCTTAGGAATATAACTGTGCTCATGATTATTACAGAATTTCACATCAGGTCCAATTTAGGATTTTTAGGACACGTCTTTATGTAAATGACTGTGTTGATGAAACAAACTCTGTAAGCTTGAACTGTGCATAATGATGCACTATGTTAGATTTGCTCATGTGATAATGATGGAATTGCGTTGCCCTCTGCTTTCAAAACTAATAAAATAATTCTTTAAATGCACCGCAGAGGGAATCAAACACCTTTGCTCATTAAATTTCAGACAACCTCCGTAGGGAATGCAGACTGCAGAGCTTATGGGAAACTGAGGTGCAGCAATGGAAATTAGAACTTAATTCACAGCTCTTGCAAACTACTCAGTAAAAGTAAAATCTCAGGATGTAATTGGCATGTTAATATTTAAATAGCATTTATCTCATTATTTCATTGTATGCTGTGACACTAAAAACAAAGTACAAACAGTACTGTTTTTTTTAAATTGTAAAATTCACTTATGCATAAATTCTGGACATAGACGTGTACATGTGAATACACACAGCTCAGCATGTCAAACAGTCTATGAGACAATCACACACTCCATCCCATCTAAACACTTAGTGCAGCCTTTGATAATCTCCATTCTTTGCCAGCTAAAGAGGTCTTCTATAGATTTCACTTGCAGACGTGTGCACAACCTTTGACAACTAATGTAGATCATTTTTATTCATTGCCTAAAATTGTTAGCAATTATGTGCATAAGCGGCCACCTGCCTAGCTTGAATGGGTCCTGTCTGCGGGGCTGCAGGGGTGTGGGGTAGTGCTGTTGGCAGANTGAAGTCTGGAGGGAACCAACCAGGCATGGGGCCTCTGCAGCAGGTGAAATGGCCCCTCTCATTAGTGTAATGAGTGGTCAGATCCTTAGTGTGTCAGGGCCTGAAATTGGGCATGCTGCTCCAAGTGAAAGGCCAGATTACCTCGCTTGCTGGCCTATTCTGCTTCGAGGTCAACCTCTCCCTGCACAGAACACTGATATTGCTTGTCACACATCCAATCCTGTTCCAGAGATGGCACATTTACAACCAAATCATTGCTAGCATTGGCTGTTAGCCTCATTACTTTAACAGACCATGAATATGGTGTGCATCCGCATACATTTTGTCCTTTGTTCTGTGCAGGATGTGGCATTTTTCTGATCTTACCATGTATTCTGCCCTCCATATAACCCATGAATCCCCTGTCAAAAGTATATTCCAAACATTTACTGTATTCATGGCAAGATATAGTCATGTGTGTCACTCACTCTATGGCCTTACACAATTTCTTGAGCTGCTGTAGGTGTATAAGCTGTGTAAAGAGCTGTGCCATGATTTGAGTATTACTTTAGATGAAAAGAGCTGTGTGGAAACACTTTCATTAGCCCAGTGCTGTGACCCAGGGTTAGCAGCTGAATAAGTAACTCTCTATTAATGATTTCGACAGCAGAAAACCCCTGACCCCTGATCACTTTCAATCTCTGAAAGGAAAAAAAATGGGGCAGGGGGAGGGGTGAGACCTATCGGATAGAGATTAAAAAAACCAAAAAAAAAAACCATACTTTTTCTCCTTGGCCATGTTTGTTGGAGGGTTACTATTTGTGGCTTGCTGTGAGGGGGAGCAGTAGGCCTGCTGGGACTCACGTATTCTGGTTTGAGTTTCTTGTCACCGCCTCTAATGGCCGTTTTCTCCAGCTTGTCAATAATGGGGATGATCATCTCCTCATCTTTTAGTCTCAGCTCCTCATGGATGATCTCCATATCCCTCACTGGGTCCACTGTGCCCTCAACATGGATAATATCCTCGTCCTCAAATGCACCTGCAGCAACAGGACACAAACACACACAGCATGCCAGAATCATTTTATCAGCAGCGACACTACAGCATTGTGCATACATGTGTAGTGCAAGTGCAACAAAATCAATGATATCGACTTTTTGAGATTGTATGTGAAACTGTGATTAGATGTAGTCAAAAATCATTACAGCTTTACAGAGAATATGGGAAAAATAAATATTCCCCTGAAAAGGTACAGTGGGAGTCGCAGGAAAGCCATAACAAATACTGCATAATAAAATTATTCATAAACATATATTTATCTTTATTTTTCTGTTCCATGGGTCACATCTGCAGCTTACAGCAACATAATAAATTCTTGCAGGAAATGCTGATATTGCATGGAAAACCATATTTACTTTTCATATTTTTTTTTTAACTTTTATTCGGTGTAACATAGAGGTCTGTCTGTTGAGTGACACTATTTTGTCATTTATATTCTACCTCATCAATATTATAAATAAATATGAGAAATGAAGAAAACAGAGTATGATGTAACTAAATAAAATGGCAACATGAGAGGAAGAGGACAGTCCTTCTCTAATCAATTGCGTCTTAGCCATTGCTGTGCTGGTGATTAGATAATGAGGCTCTGAAGCAGATCATTTAGCCAGCAGCAGCTCTCAGGCCTCCTTCTGATTCTCCAGCAAAGCTCAGGGTTGGGGAGGGTGGAGGGCGAGTGTGTGTGTGTGTGTGTGTGTGTGTGGGGCAGGGGTGCATCTGTCACATCAGAGTCACAGCTCTTTAACATTACTAGTGGGGCTGCTCTCCAGAATGTTACACCAATATGTTCTTTAGTCCATATAAGATTTATTTGTGGTTCATTTGATATCAGGTGGACTAATAAAGGAGATGTATACATGATACACGCACAAAACTAATGCAGATCAGTTTAATTCATCGTGTAAAATTTCAATAGACCTGCACACCTTCTTTTAACATGCTTTAGGTTTTTCCATTGCAGGGCAAATAATCAAACAAGCAAAAATGGTGACGTGTGAAGTTTCACAAGCTGACATAATGGGAATGCCATCTCATTCAACAGGGAAATTGATGTCAGGTGAATGATGACTTGGCTTTAAGTAGCGCTATGTTTGGAATATGCATGATGGAGCCACTGAATATTACCAACAATCCATATTTAGGTGTTGACACTCCTGCGGAAAGGCCTGTTGACAGGTGAGGTCCTGTAAAGACATTAATGTCACTGCAGTGAGCTGTGATGTTGTCACACACACATCTCTCAGCAAGTTCAAACAGTGATTCATATAAAAGCACTGATGATTCATGGCTGTAGTTGTCATTATATGTAACAGAATACCTGAAGGTCATGCAAATCTTTGCAGATCTGGATTCTATCCAGAACTCTCAGACCTCAAATGAAGGCTGAGGAGAAGTGTGTATCGTTTGACTAGCCACAATCACTCTACAACATAGTACTCAGTAACTGATCTGTTACTAAAAGAAACAGTTATGTCTCTGGGAAATGTATTTCTATATTGTAAGGGATACTTACTGTAACTGTAAACTAAAAACTAAAAACATTATAAAAAGCTTAATGATCTTTCACACTTGCAGACTAGGAAGATATGACATTACAGCAAACACCTCTGCTAAGGCTGAACAAGCCAAAAATGTTCTTCTTTTAATTACATAATTAAAAAAAAAAAAAAAAAAANAAAAAAAAAAAAAAAAAAATGATGCCACACTTTCAGGGGATAATTCCTCCTTTGTATTTGACCATCCCACCTGCTATGACAATAGCAAGACAATTAACCTAACACACACCTTAGTAACCAAGTAACCAGAACCCATGCAAACATATGCAGGGAAAAAAAAAATCCCACAAAGAAAGAAGCAGAGCAAGAACAGGGCTTCAAACCCAGCACCTTTGTGCTATGAGGCAACAATGCTAACCACTGTCACTGGGTTCATTCCTGGGCCATTCCCCATTCTTCCATATTTATCACAATCAGTTCATAAATTATGGAATCATCCTGCTAATAACCAACCAACAGATGCAGGTGAACAAACAACCTCCTTGGCATAGGTGAAAAAGGTCTTATGCTTCTACATGCATGTTCTTCTGGATTAAGATGAGATAACACCTAATTTCCTAAAATAAATGCATTTCAGTGAAACTAAAAAGGGCTTTCACAATCCTGCATCACTCTGTAGTCGCATATAAATATCAGAGTTCATCACTGATGACAAAATGACAGACACCTGGATTCACACTGTACACTGCTGCCCTTATTACACATGCAAGTAACAGAAGGCGGAGACTTTTGTGCAAGCTGTCATCCTGCGAGTTGTCCTCATGGTGAAATGAACTTATCCAATTACTCTTTGCCTAATCAGGCTGTTTTGGTTCCTCTCCTCTTCCAGAGGTACTCCACAGTATAAACAGTTCACTTACACCACACAGAAAGGGGCTAATCAGTGGAATTATTGTTTTGCTGCTCCAATTTACAAGCTCCCTGTTCAGCACTGATTGGAATGAAAATTTGCTATTGTGTCTGCCTGAACTCAGAAAATATAATGCAATGTAATCATTTTGTTAACTGCAAGAATATACATACATTAGAAATGGCTAAGACATATACTTTTGTATACTGTATTTCAAATGGAGAACAGATATGAGTTCATTGTAGAATTTAGTGCTTATTAATTAGTACTGAAGAGGTTCTGTTAATAAACCACTCCTGATCAGGCTAAATAATTGTAAATGAAAGCATCAGTCAGTTGAGTTCAGTTTAATAAAGGTCCATTTTAGGTATCTGAATGGCTACAGGAGACACAAAGGAAGCACATTTGTCATTTTGTAGCACATTTCTTATTTGAAGAAAGTCATCAACAGATTCTAGTTATTGTGATAGATTTGTAATAAAACAGCTGATAAATCAAAACTTCAAAGAGGCTTTCAAACCTCAGTCGCAGCTGATCACTCACTATTTAGTCTTCAACTGACACTCGCCTCTGACCACTACATATTCCACAGTAATTTTCTTTAATCAATTTCGCCTCATTTAACATTCACATCTACTTCACCACAGTTCTATTCAGGGCTTAAAGCTGTGGTACAAATCCATGAGGTGAAAGAGAAATCAGAGGGGGAAATCTCCACAATTAGTCCTTTAACAACCGGGTCTGGATAGGATTCTATGAAGACACTCTTTTAAGGCTATGGCGCCACACAAAGCCACATGCAAGACCGTAAAAAAAAAAAGAGGCAAGAGGCAAAAACAGGCAAGAGGGTGGAAAGGCTCAGTTTCAGGAGTCAGGTCTATCACGATTAGATTTTTACTGTTTCATTTCAGATAATGTATGCTTGAAAAAGACCATTAATGCTTGTCTCTTTATTGACAGATTAAAGGCCTACTTAGTGCTCAACAGCCTTATCAGTCAGGCTAAGTTCATTTACAAAAGCAGATAAGTCAGTTTTTATTAGATTTTAAAAATATTTTTTATTGTGCAACCAGGTAGTATCAGTCAGACTGTATATTACTTGTGTGTTGTAAATTTAGTTATTTTTATTTTAATCCACTGTCACTTTGATTGATTGTACTTGAAATGCACAATTAAAAGAAGAAGAAGAAGAAGAAGAAGAAGAAGAAGAAGAAGAAGAAGAAGAAGAAGAAGAAGAAGAAGAAGAAGCAATTTTACACATCAAGTTCACATTTTTTTTTTTTTTTTGGGAAGCACTATTCAGCATGTGAAAATGTGTCAAGGCTTTTGTAGCTGTAAAGGGTATTGTGCAAAATTAGGAGAACTGACAGATCTATGACATCACAAGGGTTATTTCCTGTTGGTGCAAAAGACAACCAGTGCCAGTGCTAGACTACTAAAAACTTAAAAAAACAAAAAACAAAATTAAGCCCAGATCTTTTTAGTGAACGTATCCAACTTCTAGGAGTAGCTTTAGTTTTCAAACTTGTTGTGTTCTGCACTAACAGGAAGTAACCCTTGTGATGTCGCAGTGGTCAGTTTGCCTGACTTTCCACAGTGCTCTCTATAGACAAAAAAGCTTTTATACTGGAGTTTTCACATGCTGAATAGTGTTCCACATGACCAATAAACTGAAATTGATGTGTACAGTCAGTGGAGTCCCCCTTTAATAAAAACACCACACAGAGAAGAACACGTAAAGAAACATTCCAATAATAATATAAGCAATCTATAATCATTTTGTCCTTATTTAACAGCAGAAAAGTGAGCTAGCAAGAGCTAACT
This sequence comes from Lucifuga dentata, assembly GCA_014773175.1. Classification (NCBI taxonomy): domain Eukaryota; kingdom Metazoa; phylum Chordata; class Actinopteri; order Ophidiiformes; family Bythitidae; genus Lucifuga; species Lucifuga dentata. Next base: position 357,317 of record VXCM01000175.1, read on the forward strand.
TGTGCCATTATTTCTGTGTCGTCTTCCTCAAGTCAAGATCAATACTGATTGAGCTGCTTCCTCTGATGTTGCTAACTGGGAGGATCTGTGGTCAACATAATTCAGTTAAATTACAGTATTCACCATCTTCTAACTTCCTGTGCATGTTTTCACATGCATGATACGTGAGAGCACATCTAAAGCACTTGCATTCCTCGTGCTGCTTTTAAAATGTGCACGCAAACTCAGTGCTGCAATTCTCCTGGTATTCAAGAGCAGTAAAAGCTATTTCATGAATCTGTCAGGAAAAGCACATTATGGATGTCTTCCCAACATAAAAACACTGGCAAAGCACACAAGGGTCTCTATGTTCATTCACGGAATATCTTCTTGACATGATTTTGAATTTGACAGCAATTTTTCCTCGGCTGTCTTCTGTAACAGAGTTGGTGGCATATTTATTCTTTTTCTTTGTGTATATCAATTATGGCAAATACATTGGCTGCTAAAAAAGCAGTCTGACACCAGAAAATGGTGGGTTTATGTCCTCTAGAAATACACTCATGTTTTCTACATGATCCCATCTTTCAAAATAGATTATACTGAAATCACAGTGCTAGATACTATGAATATCAGTACCTCAAAAGGTGACTCCAATTCCTGTGTAATCTTCTATCTACGGCTATGCCTCATACCAAACAGAGCAATAACGGTGCATCTTTTCTCCCTTTTTGATATCACCGACTGGAAAAACTGTAGCACCAACATCATGTATGAGAAAGTCATTCAGACAATCCTGATCTGTGTGCAGCTGAAAAGTCAATGTACTGGGCAAGGCTCCAGTTTTCATCATCTCTGATGGAAAACAACTGTGCTAATTCCCTTATCATTAGCTTCACCTCTGTCATTCCATTCATTTTGTTAAACCAGGGAGCAAGAAAATGCCCTGACTGAAAGGAACTGTCATGCACACAACTGTTGTCCCACATCATTCAGAGAACAAACCTTTTTAGACCCTTAACTATTATAGTGCTGCTGATTGCACAGGCACCAGCAATTTCCTAACCAACCGCCACCTGAACAATGATGTGTTCAGCTTTCAGGCCCTCCAGCCTTTCAAAGGTGAATCATTTCACAGTTTGGAACGAGATCTCCATAGCAACTCCTCTTTGAAGGGTTTAGAATCACCATCCAATAATTCTATGATCATCGGGCTTTGCCATTCCCAGTGGTTCTTTTCACAGCGGACAGGCAAGGGGGGCATGAGGAGGAAGCAGGGAAATTCTACAGTCTATTTCAAGCAATTCATCTTGCAGCTCCATTAGAATTCAAAATATTGCGACCTTCAATCACCGAGCATGTTATCTAGAGCTGTGGTGATCTCCAGTCAAGATGGGTATACATTTGGCTCTAATCATCCACGATGAGTGGAGGCTGACAAAAACTCTTCATTCTCACTGATTCAAAATGCTCATTTAAATGCTGTGACAGCACAAAAACACACAAAAGTAGAATTTATCCTCCTACTACCACAGCTAAAAGATCTGGATTTCAGCTGTATCTCAAGGCAACTGCAGTAGTACTTAAAACAACAAACATAATACAGACACACACACAGCACTTTGCAGTGTTGGTGTCTAGACTTGAACGGGGGCATTAACAGCACCAAAATGTTTGTAGCCTCCATAAATAAGTATTCAGTCCTTTCTGATTTATAATCTAAAATCACAATATACAGTAAAGAATAACAAGACACAAAAAAATGGTTGGCAACATGAAGTACTGGAGACTGCCAGGCAGCCCAGTGTGTCCAATATTTTTTTCCTAAGGACAGTAAGGGAAGCAGGATGCTTGATTTTCTCCTCAGAAACCAGCTAACTCTGCTACAACAATCACTGATATAATCCATCACATTTACATGCAGTACGAGGGGGGCAGAAAATTAGAAAGACCTTCCAATATAATGCAGTCCAACACAAAATCACTACTACCTGGTCTCAAAGATTTACCATAGAGTTCAGTCAAAACCAATCTGACACTATATCAACAAAACTGAAGATTATAAATTTCACAAAGGATCAATTTATTGCAAGAATATTGTAGGGGATTAAATTAGATTGTGCAGATGTAGCTATTAAACTGGTAATTCAGTGTAAATTACAGGTACACTCATATACAAAAAAGTGTGGTGTATGAAAAATAAACATTTTTATATTACTTTATATTTTATGATTTAAAATATTGGCCCATTTTACAAATATTACTGATACAAACATTTTAGAGTATCAGAAAACATTAATAGCATAGATTTATTTGTTGTTAAATTTGAGTGTTAAGATGGTTAATCAATTTTGGAATGACAGCGGTTCCTATCCTGGGACTACTGTTTGGATCATAGATTCTGTCTTTAAATAGCCTTCAGGTCTGAGGAGTTCAGCTGAACAGTTATTTTAGGGTCGCTTACTTCTGATAACAGAAAACAATGAGCTTAACTAAACAAAAAATGCTGAATCTAATTAAACTTCAAGCTCACCATTGACACCTTACGACACCTCACAGTTTCCTGAAACATTACACAGTGACAGGTTCTTCTAAATTTTGTCTTACTAGAACAGTGATTATTGTAGAAAATATGCCCATATTTTATGTATTTGACCTACTGTATGTTAGATTTTTATGGTATCAGATAGTAAATGTTTTGTAAAGGCAGATAAAACCTATAGTTTGGTTTTGTGGTATTTTTTATTATTTTCTCTGTTTTCACAGAATTAGACAAACTCATGGACGTCTTTGCAGTATGTCTAGGTGTTGAGTTTCCTGGTAAAATTAAAAAGTGAAATTACTTTATTTTAGCTTATTTCCTCCAAGGCAATACACTATTAACTTCTCCAAAGATAGATGGCTGACCTATCTAAAGTACATGTATTTTTTAAATTGATGCATTTATAAAATTCACTCAATTCATTAAAAGAAAAAAGATTGTATCACGATACTAATGTACTTGTGATTCATTATCTATCCACTTATGTACACAGCCATATTGGGTGAGTGCAAGAAAAAGTACTTCCAACTATACTGTTGTTCAGATTTTATATGTACTTGAGATTTTTACTTTTGAGAAGCAGCTACTTGATCCTGTACAGATCCATAAAGTAAGCTAAGATAATGTTCTTGTTTGGCATACCTTCAATTTCTGACACATTCATTCGCTCATGGCCTGATTTGTTAAATTAGTCACACACACGGAAGCCACTGGGCTGGGTTAAGTATTGTATAGTCAAGTTTGAAAATGTGTGGGTTGGTGAGTGATTGGTGAGAAATGTTGGACAGCAGCCATTATTGGCATCACTGGAATGACAGGTAAGCCGTAAATCTTTGTCTGAATATACAATCCAGTTTGTTCACAATGTCCTCTAGCTAAGCAATCAGTTTGATTTATGTACTGTAAGTGATTAGCAAAGAGGGAAGAAACAGTTTTAAAATACAGTAACCAAACAACAAGGACTTACCTGGTTCAACCATTTACCTTAATTAGATTTGAATATTTCTCAGATGACAATGTGCATGAAAGTCATCAAGCGTACTGGAGATATTTGAGTTCTGAACAAGTTTTGAAGGTAAACAAATAGGAGCAGTTCCTTAAGCACAGACATTCTTGTCTTATGTTGTTGTGAACACTGAATTTTTTGATTTGACTATGTTTGTGAAATGGATCAAATCACTTGCTTTAAAGAGTCATTTTAAATAGTAATAAACAAGTGTGATATTGCTGAACAAGAGCTGAATTTGGTTAATGGAAACATCTCAGCATACAAAACATTAGCAAATTAAAGGACGAATACTGTAGATGGCAGAAACTTAATATTTTTTTTTTAATCATATTAATAAAATCAATGATTTTTCCCCCTTATTTTCCCTTTTATTCATTTTCTCATTTTAATTCATAACAGTGACAATGTAAAGAGAAGGGTAATTTCATCACCAAAATTCAAACATACCAGGATTAGAATAGACTAGTTTTTTAAAACATAGACTAAGCTGTTCTAATTACATCTAAATGCTATTAATGTCAATGCAATTCGAAGTTTGTTTGTACAAATCATCTATCATGTCCATTTGAGATGGAAAAAGGATTATTTTTCAATGTTAAATTGTTCACTTGCCACATTAGCCAAAAAGTAAGATAATGTTTTTGTTGTTGTTTTTTTTCTCTCAGAAATTACATCTGACCGCTGTACATTCGAAGACTGGACACTGAAAGAAACAAAAACAAAGCAAAGGTAAGTATTAGGTGAAATAGTAGTTACCTGGGTGAAATGTCACCAGCTACTTCCAAGAGAGATGATGATAGTTGGTTAATACACTAATCCAGTGGTACACACTGATTCTGGGAGATGGTAAAATTGACATCTTTAGTTTGCTATAATTCGTTATACCTTATTTTATTTTTTAATATTTCATTCAAAAATGCTATTCTTTATGTTAGAAGGAGTAAGGTACAAAGTAGAATAGTTAGCAATATTCATAGTAGCATTCAGTACTGGTGCTGTGTGGTTTTCCCATGATACCAGTCAATGCATAACATAACAGATGATGCAGAGTCAGAATAAAACTGTCCAGCATATCTACTGCTCTTTATGTAATATGCCATAAAAGTAATCAACAATGTTTCCTTAAAAGTCTCTCCACTCTGCTAACAATATTTCAGAAAATGAGAAGATATTCTTATGTGTAGCTCAGACATTGGAAGAGCAGTGGGAAGAGCCTTAGTTAACACATGACTAAGAATCAGGTGCTGAAGGCATGAAAGTCACAGCGAGGGAAGCGTGAACGCCAAAAATAACAGCTACTTTCCAGTTGGCTGACCAAACCGCAGCCAGTCCCTTCAGATTAAACGTGCTACTCCACAGTATCTTAAGGCAGGATTGTTACTGACTCCTGTACCACCATAAATACCAAGTCTTCATTAGAAGCAGTGATGGGGGACACTCTGTGAGCATTCATACATCTAATTGCTGGAAACCAAACATCTGGGATTAAGGCCAGGTGAGCTGGCAGGGCTGCTAGCAGGGAACAGAAGAGCAGATGAAGTAGAACATGTCTGTCTTGTCTCAGACAGCACGGAGGCACTGGGAACACTTAGCCTGCAAACCTTTCCGTTATGAGACAAGGGAACACCAGGCGTTCAATAGAATCAGCTTTCAGGATGCCAGTGCACCTTAATAGTTTTTGGAAGATTTTGTTGAAAGTAAATCCACTGTTTACACAGGATTTTCGAAGCCATTAGGGGTTGAAAAATATTCATAACATGCACGCCGTTGGGAGAATTTAGTGACTAACTGCAAGCCTTCAAAGTCCAGACATCAAGAAAGAAATTCAGTTAAATCCAGTTAAACCACTGCCTGGCATCAGTGTGGGTACAGCAGAAAAAGCTGAATCTTTTTTAAAAGAAATCACTATTATAGGCAATGTGAGAAGCTGTTCTACCTGAATGGATTTGTTCAACTTCACACATGTCCATAAGTTCTAATCAAAGAACTGAAGCCCATAATAAATCAAACAACAGAAAATGTTTATCGCTGTCAGAGTTTTAAGATTGATCTCCAAAGTTTCCAAGACTTCCACTTTTAATACCATCAGGCTCAAGTGAACTGTCCATGTGATCAGTTTGTCAAAGGCCCAAGAACTAACAAACACACAACTGCACTGAGCTGTTCTATGTTACCAACACTGAGGTCCTTCTGGAGTACATTTCCAAGCCCCGCTTCTAATTTCCAAACAAAAACACACCACCACAGACACAAAAAAGTGTGATTCTCCACAACCATATAATCAAGTAATATAAAAGTAGTGTCTTGAACGTTGCAGTCTGTGTTGCAGTCAGATAGGCGTAATAACAAAACAAAAGCAGCTATGTTTAATGGTTAACTTGTAAAACATACCACATTGTCTCCAAGGATTTCACGAGAGTGAAAACAATGGAATGCCAGAGCAGATAGTTGTAAACACACAGAAGAGGCTTTCGATCATCCTGTTTACGATGGACGTGGATTTTGTCTTATTTGTGTGAGCAGACAAGAAAAGAGTTTATTTCGGGTGAGCATCTCACATACATTTGGTCCATATCAAAAGAGTTGTAGTCAACATGCACATAAAACTCAGAAATGACATAGGGAAAAATGCCCCAAGTCACTAGTATAAAAACTGGGGAAGTATCTATGACACCAAACATTTCCCAGTGATGGTAACTGTCATTGGGATATAAATATCAAAAGAAAAAAACAGTGTCCATACTAATTAGTTTATTTCATATATAAATGACAATAAATGTCAAAAATTTCAAAAAGTGTCAAAAAAAACCTAGAAAAAGAATAAAAATGATTTTGTTAACATCTTACTGCTATGTAGAATATGAAAGACAGTTTCATTTTAACAAAAGTTGTTAAAAATTGAATTGTCTAAAGACCAATTTATTTCATTTGACACGGTTTGTCTTCTCTGTAAATCATTACTAAGTCTGGCTTAGAGTGGGTGGCCCTCCTGCACACGGCCACACAGAGTCACTGTGCAGAAAGGCTATTTGAAAAAAAAAAATGCCCTGGAGCAGATGTAACACACACTGTCCATCCATTAATCTATATATATATATATATATTAAGCAGAGTAGCAGAGACAACTTAGGAAGAATATTGTAACTCTTATATGACTGATGTATGCCTGCCATAATTTACTTTTTTATCAGGGCTCTCTTCATACAATGGGAACATCAATACAATGCATCAAATAAAAAGCTAATCACTTCTGTATATTCAGGGAGGAATTGTATTACTACAAGACATGTATAGAAAAAATACTGTTATTATTATTATTATTGGTAGTAGTAGTAAGTGTTTCATTTTTCATTAGTATTTTGATTAATACAAATGAAAAATATACAGTATACTGGGTGTGAAAAACACCAAGAGAAAGATAGCACTGTTCCTACAACATGTTTATTAATAATGTACTTACCTCCACTGTACCCAAATATAATCAAATGTGGCATTTGGAGTCATATTACATGTGGCATTCCTTCTTAACAGTCTTGCAAAGTTTCCAAACCTCAGAATCTGCTACTGATTGTGTGAAGTCTAAACCAGGCGCAGGCGCTTCCACTGCATGCTCCTGTGATTCTCATTCAGGGAGCCCCCGACTAGGAGTTTAAGTTTTGGTATGACTTTATTTTTTCTGACTCTTATGTTGATCTTGGCACTTCAACACAAGACATCCTGATAGCTGAGCTGCAGCACAGATATGCATCTGTTTCCAGAAAGCCGGCTATTATGTGGTAATTATGATTGAATACCGAGATACTGCATGTAAAATAAACTATAAAACAGACTCTAGCTTTGGAGTAAAGATACAATTGTGTGATTTCTTTATAATTTGAAATCCTATAAGTGAAAAGCAAATTAAAAAAAAAAAAAACCCTTAACCTGTTACTCACGTGTCATGTGGAAGATGCCATCACATGCGTTGATATGGGACAGGAAGGCATTTCCTAAGCCTTGGCCAGCATGAGCACCTTTCACTAGCCCAGCAATGTCCACAACATTAAGGAATGCTGAGATTTTGCTGCAACCCAGGAAATTAAAGGGGAAAAAAGCCTCTTGAGACATTCATTATCAGGTATAAGGTCAGTCAATTTATCTACATATCTACATGTATGCTCCTTGTATTATTCAGCAACTGCACAGTAGAAGTGGCACCGACCTGAGTACCTGTGAGTTTCACAGTGCTCTTACAGATACTTGAGCTTACTTATGACTAAATTTCATGTACTAAAATATTCTCTGCTATTGGACATGCCAGCGCTTGTCAGTCTAAGAGAAATTTCTTACTAGTAATTTGTCATCAGTATAGAAGAGGAAATTTGAATTCAACCTGCTTTAATAGCCTCCATAAAGATGCATAATAACCAGATACTGAGCTTTCCAATGCTACAGCTTTTTCTTTACAGGAAATCCTGGCAACAATCATACCTCATATAAGGAACTGGCAGCTACATGTCAACAGCGACATTATGTCCTTTCACATTCCTATAGTTTGCACTTGGTATAAGGCCTTCCGAGACTACAGACCTAACGTGTGTGTAAATGTGTGAATGATGAGACCCCATACCTGGCAGGTTTGTGGAACTGGCAGAGGAAATCATAGCGTTCATCTGGAATGGGCACCCTGCTTTCATTTGGGTCAATGGTGCAGAAGGGGAAATTTTCTGCTGCAGCCTGACTCTTTGTCAGTACGTTGAAAAAGGTTGACTTCCTGAAAATAAAAACAGCAGTGAGGTCAATCCATCTAAAAGTGCAGCTGTGCAGCTCCTGATGGTTGCAGACTATGTTTGCAGGAAAACTTAAGTAAATGATGCAAGGTCCATGGACTTTTTATTTTCTTCACAGAAAGGAGAGGGTCACTCTCATGTATTGGACATTTGATCACTTGAATCAAAAATACTGTAAAATACTAAGCCGAATTACAAGGTCAGATAAGCCCATAATAGATCAATTGTACTTAGAATCGAGAGGCAAATTACATCTTTGATAGATCTTAGCTGTTGAACGGGATCAGTCAAATGCAGCCCCATGTTGTGCTCAGAGGGATTTCTTTTCTATGGCACAAGCAGCTCAAGGGTACTTCAAGATCTACAGACAATGGCAAGAGTCTAAGTGCAATAATGGTATGATGATAGTTAACAATAATCCAAGACTTTCCATCTTTATCCCCCCACTTGGTGCTCCACGTTGAAATTATTGTTTGCTAAGTCCTATAGATATGAAATTGCTCAAGATTGCTACAGCGCATGCATTAATTCCTCATATAAATCAAAGTCGTTTCTCTAAAATACTTGAAGGCTTTTCTCAGGTCACCTTCAGGAAAACAAAAGGAAAAATACACAATATACACAACCACTGACAGGTATGAAATGTGAAAATATATACAGCGCTTAATATAATTACCAAGCAAATAACTTTTTGAATTGTTGTTGGTGAGTGAAAGGATATTTGCAAATCACAGTAACTGGGACGAATGAATAAAACTATCAACATACAAAATCATTTTTAAACATGCGTCCAAGTCACTTAAGATCCAAATGTCATTTCAAGCCCTGCAAACTGACAAAGATATATTTTTAAATAAAATATTTATTATTGAGACAAGATTTACCACAAAATATACTTGACAAATCTCCAGAATTCTTTGGTCACTGGCTGCTTTTGGCGATTTTTCTTACAAAGGTCAAGAAAACAGTCATCCATATTCTAGTGTAATTATTATTCAAAAGACTGCATTCATTTTCTGCTGCACCACAGTCATCAAATCTGTCATTATCAATGTCAAATAATAAATGATTTTTGGTCCAGATGGCCTATTGCCTTATTGCAGAAATTGACTTTTAATTTCTACATTATTACAAATTATTAGACATTTATTAATAAATGATTTAATCAGCATGATTAAGGTCATTATTGACAACTTGCCAACTTTTTATTAGTAGCTATAATCAACTTTTCTTTATGCCACTTTAAAAGTGAAGTAAAGTAAAGTAAAGGTCCAGCATGTTATCAAGTCTAATATCAGCCCATTAAGATGCTAAATGCTAATAAATATTAGCATTTTTACATAACTGTAGACATTTATTATCAAGCTGCTAGTGCCTTTTGTGGCACAGGAGCTTTTTCAGAACCTTTCCTTCCTTTTTCACCAGGACTCATACTATTACTGGAACTACAGTTCCTGAAACATTTTTGGCTGCTTCTCCAGGGTAGCTACTCTCCAACAGTTGAGAATCTGATGGTCAGATGCAAGTTTCCCCCAGCCAAAACACTGCCATCGCCATTATTTAAATACTTGCATTTATCTTTTTTTATTTACACAGCAAAACAAAACAGCAGCAGCGAGGCTTTACAACTTTTGAGGAAGATGGAAAGTTACAGCAAACTGTCAGTCCATATTTGAAGAAAAACTGGGAATCTAACCCACTTATAGCCTACCTGGGCGGAACGAGTGCCTTGACCATGGCTGATAGATATGAAAGACAGGCTGTTTTGTACGGTATGGCGATTGCAAAAAAACTTATTCTGACAATGTAGAAAATGGACACTGTACCCACATATGAAAGGTGGGTTGGAAGATTGGCAAACACAATATACCCGGAAAGACTGTGAGTTCAAAATGAGGACAAATCTAACATGTTCAACAGGATTTGGAATCCTGTTTTGGACTTTCTGAAGAGTGAGGACTGACTTTTTTCAAGCTTTCAACTCAGCTGTGCACATATTTATTTCTTTTTACGGTTTAAAATGAGATCTCTGGTGAAGCAACACTGAGGGAAAGAAGAAAAAAAATTCCAGTAATCTTCACAGTACTTGAAGTGCAGTGCAACCAAGGAACTCGCTGAAGTTCCACATGGTACCACCTTGAGGTCCAAAAGCTTCTAATGTTCCCACTGTTACTTATTACCTAACAGGTGAGCTCAAGTATGGTGAAAGCTGATCAAATACAGCTGAGGCTGATCAACAACAGCTGAACCTAACAAAGTCCAGATTAGCCTGATCTGATCTGAGCCAAGTCTGCCAATGTAGAACTGAGCCTGACAAGTTGGTTCTGACATGTCATAAAATAAGCACCAAAATAAACCAAAACAACATGACCTCTCAGACAAACATCATATTTTTCCTTGTTACGAACAGCAAAATTGTCTCTCCATTTTTCTACAATTTAAATTTGTAGTGTTATATTTTTTGATCAGAATAACAGTAACACTCTCACTGGGTCTCACTTGCGTTGTTTTTTTTATTATCAATAAATTACAAATTTTACACGCCATGAGTATGACACCATTACCATCAGCCTGTCTACAGTGTATAAGTGTCCTGACTCCTGACCTTCGACTCCAGTTTCACCAATTAAAGAGCACCTACAGTAGATAAGTTCTAACCATAATAAGTTCTAAACATAATGAGCCTGTCTCTTTCTTATAAACACTGCAGTTTGTTTGGTCTTTCAAACAAGAGAAGCTGTCAGCAAAACAAAAAATTAACTATCACTGTAGGGCTTCCTGTAGGTTTAAAGGAACAACAGGAAACTCACGTGGGATCTGCCCTGTGATTAAGCTCTGTCACTGAGGTTGCTGACAGGTGGATTTTTTTCTGACCAGGTTAGAAACTCAGCTTCTCACCTCTGCAGTCATGCTGCACACGACAATCATGCCAAGTTGTCCATCTTACCAATAAAATCTTTGGCAGTCAGTCTGGCATCAGTTTAACTGAGTGATTATTTGACATTTGCCATAAAACAAAAACCTTCACATTTATTCATTATGTTTGCCCAACGATAATTTACAGTTATAAATTTTACTTCAAGTTGCTTAACATGAACTTATTTTACACAATTCAATTATAAAAGCAATAAAAACAACTTGCATAGCACAGTTTGACCTCTCCGTCTCTACTCCTATAATCACACCTTTAAACAGTAGCCATTCTCTACCTGTAACTATAAAAGTTTTAAAAATGTACAATGTACATTAAAGCATGTCTCGTCAATGTTAAATTAAACAAAATTTACTTGGAGCTCCTTCTCATTACAGGAAGAAAAACTGTATAAGATATGAAAGTTTTTTCACTTTAGAGACATATTTAATATTTACATAAGATATGCTTTAATGTAGCTTTTGTTTCATCTGAAAATACAAAATAATAATAATAATAAAAAATAATAATAAATAAAGGTAAAAAAATGTGACTATGATAGCCAAGCTGATCAAAACATGTCAACACTCAGTTTGACATATAGACAATTATGTTGATTAGAGTTCCACAGACAGTGACAGGCATGTTTCCTATGAAGGTGCATCTGTTTCAAGCAACTTTAGACAGATAACCATAATGAACACTTGGCATGCCACAAAACCAAAAGGTAAAAGTTACAACAAAAAAAAAAAAAAAAAANAAAAAAAAAAAAAAAAAAAAGGGTGAAAAAAAAAAAGAACTCATTTATTGTACCAAATGTGTTGTGTTTGAAAACATTAGAGTCATATTATTGGTTGAATGGATGGGTAGGGGTGAATGGTTAGTAGATCAGCGATTAGCACTGTTGCTTCACAGTAAGAAATACCTGTATTAAAACACAACTTGGCTGAATGGATGCTCTCTGAGTGCAGCCTTGCATGTTCTCTCTGTGATTGTGTAGGTTTCCAGTTTCTTCCCACAGTCCAAAGGCATGTAATTTATGTGAAATGTTAGCAGTGTAATAGACTGGCAACCTGTCCAGGGTGCACCTTGTCTTTGCATGCATGCATGCATGCATGCTGTAAATAAATCAAGGCTCCAGCCTACCATGGCATTAAACAGGATAAATAGGTATAGAGAGTGGCTGCATGCACAATAGCTGTTGTTTAATTGTGTTATTTTTCTATTTTATATTATTTCAATTGCTAAGCATTGCAGTATAATAATATAGCCGCACATATTGCATTGAGTGGTGGTAAGAATGTTCATAGGTTCTCATCAGATTGTTTGGATCACATTACTCACATGGCTGTGATCCACTAGATGTCCCACAGAGTCATAGCTTTACCCTAAATGCTTTTATTAATCAAACTTTAAAGAGTCCATACCAATGTTTCCCCAAACTCATAACTCATAACTATTAGGACACTAGAAAAGACAAACATTTAAATACCCCAAAGCTCGAGCAGTTAATATGTTTGATGCAAATGTGTGTTTGAAAAGTGGCTGCCTTCATACCTTTAGTATTTTAGACGGGAAGTCACAGGAGAAAAGACTGTGGTGGGATTTGATCACAGGTTATAGAGGGGACATGTAGTTCCAGACACATACAGGAAATCAAGGAATGCATCACATTTTTCTACAGAAAGACAGATTTGTGGCTGTCTGATTGCCATGTACAAGTGTAGTAATTTTACTGGTTTCTATATGTAACTCCTGAAAGTCCAATCCACCATTGCCTGCATTTCTATAAATTCTCTTGAAATTTAATTTCCATTCTTTGCCTGTGCTGTCATACGGTGTTTAAATCCTGCCTTACATGCACTTTTATTATTGGTATCAAAGAAGGCAAACATAATTCATGCAGAACACGTGCTGGTGCAAGTAAGAAAATACACTGCAGCAGCATCTTTGTACATGAAAACCTTTACTTACCCTACATTGGGCAGGCCGACAATTCCTATTTTTAATGTGGTGCCAAACCTTCCAATCAGTGGTGGGGGCTTTGGTGCATCATCATCTCCCTTTCCCTAATAAAGACAATGTGGCAATATCAGGAGTAAGCGAACACTTACCATTATGTAATCTGAAAAGCATGCTCGTCTTTGAATGGAGGTAGTCCTTACACACCTTCTTTGGAGCCATTTCTCACTCTGAAATTTTTACTGACTACCAAAACAGCTTAACGCTTCGGAGCAAGAAAACATACATTGAGAGGAAAAAGCGTTGAGAGAAAACTGCAAGTGTAAGTCCTCAAATGTATCCAGTCAACTGCACTTCAACTGGCTCTCTCCCTGGCCTCTAAATAGAAAGTGCACTTTCTGGAAATGAAAGTTGACACTGTTAGCTGGCAAGCTGAGATATACTTCTAAATTTAACCATTGATAGTACTGATGCAGGTTGGTGAGTTGTTATATGATAAATCTGGCATAGAACTGTTAGTAGAAAAGTTGATGCTGAAAGTGCATTATCTATATCAGAGGTCTGACTTCAACAATTATCTGTTTCCAGTAACATCTGAATCATCCATCTTTACAGTCTTAGTCTAACCAAAGGAATTCACGAGGTGCATCTTTTTGCTGGAAGTCATAGCAGTTGTGCCATTCATTTGATTTATATCTAGTTGACTTTTGCTGCAATAATCCACACTTAAAGGATATTAATTTTCATAATCATATAAATATAAATCAATTAAATTTATTTCTATATTTACCTACCACTGAATAAATAACAATTTGGTGTACAAGCAGAAACTTAGTGGCTAGGCTCCCTGGTGAGGTAAAAGGAATACGACAAATTAATTGGAAAGCAGTTGACACAAAGACAGATTTTGTCCACCACAACACAACAAAGAAGAATAAATAGTGGACATATTATAGAAAAATTTTTTAGAGTCAAACATTTTTGTAATAATGCTGTGGGAAAATTAAAATATCATGAGTTAAAGTATCATGAAAAAACTTCATGCATCACTTTTCCATTTATTAAGCTTCCCCTGATAAGTGTAGTTTAGTTGTCAGCCAACAATATACAGCTTCAGCTCCACAGAAGGAAAGTATGGCATCCTTGCATTAATAGTTTCCTCCAATAGAGAGAAACAGGTGTAGCCGCATGAGCACAAGAAATTACAACAATTAGTTAAATGTCTTCAAATAAACTTCCCTCAGCAGAAATACAAATTAAAGTGCAGGGGTACAACCAAAAACCATTCCCCATTCCAGCACCCTGTCTGGTTTAACATGCAGAAAATGAGGCTCTAATAATCTGGATTTGAAGCAAGTAGGGCTTGTGGCAGGAATTTAAATTAATAGGTCTGGATTAATCATTTATCTTTTGTTGTTTAAGGACTTGATGGATGCACCCTCACTTAGACTCATCACAATAGATGCAGAGCATTTTGTTCTACCAAATAAATCATTCCTATTGTTTAAGGTACATTGATCATTCTAATGGCTTGTAATAGGCTCCTAATTGCCACAGAAAAGTGCTCACCAATGGAGTCCAAAATTAGAGATTCAACTCAAAATTCTTACTTGAATGACAAAGCAAGATCATCTCCTCTCTTTAGCCCAAAGTAAACATCCCACCAGAAATCACTATATTTTATTTATCCAAGTTAACATGACAAAGAGTTTTCCAAATAAATTTGTGGCCAGATATATAAAAACACATCTATATTTATTGAAGCATAAAGGATTCATACTGGACTCTTTGTTTGGACATATAAGCATTATGGTCTCGATCTAAACGGTCTGTCATAATGCTTCTTATCACAAGAATCATACACAAGTAATCACGTACACATGAGTATTAAAGCCAATAGACGATGATATTATTGAATTCCCGTTATTGACTTTAGATTGATACGAGCAAAATTGAATATATAAATTAAATTTTATATATCTTTTTTTTACATTAATGGTGAACATAATTAAAATTCAAGATATCCTCCGCTTTTTAAATATGAAACTAAAGTGAAAAAAAAGCCCTTATATATTGCATTCATTTTCATTAACGGTCAAATTATTTTCACTTCTTTAGCAACAATCAACTTTATTTATGTAGAATAGACATTTAATACTCTTAATAGCACTCTACCAAATTGCCATGATTGCAGAAATGATTCCATTTTCTTTTCAGGGTTCAGCATTTGATGAGACTATTTTATTTCACCCCTCCAAAGGAGATTTAAAGCACAAGAGTATTTGAACAAATTGCGCCTGTGTTGACTGGCAGCATTCATACTGTATAATGGAACGTTATTTGCCCCGTTTGAATACTGTAATGCACATCTTTCGGTCAAGCCTTTATCCTGAAAATTGCTTTAACTTTTAAAGCGATGATGATTCACATCAGAGCAGGTCAATTTTACATTATGCCATTATCCCTGAGCGTTTTAACAAGCTATAGAATATGTTGGCTTATTGAATTGTGATCTTAAGAGGAAAAAATAGAGTCATAGGTTCAGAAAAATTGACGGCATCCTCTTAATTGTGCAGAATTCAAATAAATGTGAGATTGCTTTGACATATATATATATATATTTTTTTTTTTTTTAATTCTTATTTAAGACATATCTCATGTTAAATCGGTTTAATGCAGATGACTGGCGGCTTTACAGCAGGTGTCTCCTATTCTAACTTTTTTTTTCGGTCAGTAAAATTCTTGTCGTTTAAAGTGAAACTACTAGAGCCGTCATTTCTAATTAACCTCTCACCTTCACCCGTCCAACAAGTAAGCAGGGGGAGCGCGTATAGGGCACGGATGAGGGAACGCAATCACGCGCACGTGCAAAGACGCGCACAGATTTGGCTGGAAATAAAACGCAGTGGGCTTGCTGATTAGTTAGGAGTCAAAGCAATCTGTTTTTCTTTCTGTACAGTCACAATCCATTTTATTCAGACGTGGTGAATATAATTTATAAATCCTCTCCTGAAGTCTGCTGCCAGGCCTGTAAACTTAATCCACCAGAGCTTTTTTCCCTTCATGGCTATACGGACACACAGACTTTAAAAATCTAGATATTAATATCATTTTTACTTCTATACAACCGCTGTGTCCCATTTTTGTGAAGACTAACACCAGAAACACATAGATATTCACCGTTTTAATATTAGTATCTGTCACACTGTGAATACTCTGCACTTAAATAAAAATTGTCAGTGACGTGTTGCGCATGATCTGAATATTGAAAATGAGATGGGAAACCTACGATGTCACCACAATATAATAATAATAAAAACACTTTGAAATGAGATAAACGCTTACCTCTTGGAGTACTGCGGTATGAACTCAATTCTGCAATGAAATAAGACATTGAGCCTTGGTGTGAGAATACATAAAAAAAAGTATCTGTATGCATTAAAAAAAAATACCAAATCGCATCTTGTATGACAGTCGGAGCAGAGGCTGCACAACACATGATTGACGGCGGGTTTTTGGTGTTTCTGCCTGCGGTTGGCTCTCTCATTGGCTGACTTAATCCCCAGCAATGAATGCGGCTTTTAGATTGGCTGCGCCTCCTCGCCAGCTGTACTTCAAAGAACACGCTCTCTACAACTAGATAGTGTTAGGAGCTGCACGCCAAGAGAGAAACTGTGTGACCCGAGTAAAACGCGGCGTGTCCGAGTCAAATTGGAGCCGTACCGCCTTGAAATCGCGAACAATCTCATCACAGCACAGACCCTGGATATGGCTACGTCTATACTTGGGGTGAGTGCTATTTTACATTCGTGCGTAAAAGTTGTGCGTAAAGTTATTGTTG
Source organism: Lucifuga dentata (assembly GCA_014773175.1). NCBI lineage: Eukaryota > Metazoa > Chordata > Actinopteri > Ophidiiformes > Bythitidae > Lucifuga > Lucifuga dentata. The sequence goes on from VXCM01000175.1 coordinate 374,330, forward strand.
CCTCTTTTTCTTCTGCCACTAAAAAGTGTTTGCTTTCTTAAATTCACATGCTTTCGCGTTTGCTGTTAATGTTATTTACTGTTCACCAGCCGGTTTATGTGTTCTTAAAAATAGGCTTTTTCTTAATTGCCAGCAAAGTTCTGTGTATGTTAAATTATAAACTTTAAATTGTTGGTAATTATGGATCACGGTATATCCAAGGTTGATATTAATTGATGTAGTAAATATTTTGAGTAAGTTGACAAAAATGGTAATTTTTAATTCTTTTTTGAGGTTAATTTCTGGTTGTATTGGATTTTTTTTAAAACAAATACAGAAATTAATATCCAGCAATTGGTTGTCTCTTAATCCAAACATCTAATTTCTTTAAGATCAAACCATACTTTTGAAGTAATATTTTGAGTTGTTATATTTCTTTTTTTTTTTTAAGGATTAATTTGTTAAACAGTAGTCACCAGTCCTAGAGAAACGTTCAGTTCTGTTTGTGTTTGCGTGCTTTTAAGTCCCAACTTTTTTGTCTTTTTCAGGAAGAGCCACGTTTCGGAACTACCCCTCTAGCTATGCTGGCTGCAACTTGCAACAAAATCGGCAACACAAGCCCTCTTACCACTTTGCCTGATTCCAGTGCTTTCTCAAAAGGTGGATTTCACCCGTGGAAAAGGTCATCTTCCAGCTGCAACTTAGGATCCAGCCTCCCCGGGTTCACGGTAACAACAAGCCGAGCTTCTACTGGACTAACTTCGACTAGTGGCACAGGCAACAGCGCCTTTTGTTTAGCCTCAACCTCCCCGACCTCGTCTGCATTTTCCACAGAATACAGCGGTCTGTTTTCCAACGCAGCGAGCGTCACGTCTCAAGAGCCTGGACAGTCAGCTTTTATCTCCAAAGTCCACTCATCAGCAGAGACTCTTTACCCGAGAGTGGGAATGGCGCACCCGTACGAGTCGTGGTACAAGTCCGGTTTCCACTCCACCATCTCTGGTGATGTTGCCAACGGGGCGTCCTCCTGGTGGGATGTCCACACTAACCCCGGGTCGTGGCTCGATGTCCAGAATCCCGCAAGCACCCTCCAGGGCTCCCTGCACACCGGAACGCCCCAAGCCATCCACTCCCAGCTCAGCGGCTACAACCCGGATTTCTCCTCTCTCACACACTCGGCGTTCAGCTCCACTGGAATCAGCCCCACTGCGTCTCATCTGCTGTCCACCAGCCAGCACCTGTTAACGCAGGACGGATTCAAAACGGTCATCCCCGCTTACACGGACGCGTCTGCCGCCAATGCCATGATTTCGGGGGCCAGTTCAGGAATAAGTAGCTCTTCGAGGTCATCCAGGCGGTATTCCGGCAGAGCAACATGTGACTGTCCAAACTGCCAGGAGGCTGAGCGGCTGGGACCCGCGGGGGCCAGCCTCCGGAGAAAGGGACTTCACAGCTGCCACATTCCCGGTTGCGGTAAAGTGTACGGAAAGACGTCTCACCTGAAAGCTCATCTGAGGTGGCACACCGGAGAGCGGCCTTTTGTCTGCAACTGGCTATTCTGTGGCAAAAGGTTCACAAGGTCCGATGAACTTCAGAGACACCTTCGCACCCACACCGGGGAGAAAAGGTTTGCCTGCCCGGTGTGCAACAAGCGCTTTATGCGGAGTGACCATTTGAGCAAGCACATCAAAACGCACACTGCCGGTGGAGGAGGCAAAAAGGGAAGCGACAGTGACACCGACACCAGTAACCTGGAGACCCCGAGGTCCGAGTCCCCAGAACTTATTTTGGACGGGGTAAATCCCAGAATCAATGTTAAGGATCCGTCTCCACACGACGAGCCCTAATAGGACTTCTGACATTTCACACACCAACAAGCGAGATTCAAAACTGCACAGCACTGAAACGGGTCTTATTTGAAAGACAGTAATGGAGAAAATATTTCAAAAAGCGACTGCAAAGACTAAGAACTTCTTCTTCACACGAGTAACGAATATCTGATTCGTAAATCCACCTAAAGAAAAGCCAGAGTGATATAGGCCTATATGGAAAATTTAGGGACACCTAATGAAATGGACGTGCGCGAAACCTGTTGAACTTGGTTTGGACAATGTGAGTTACATCTTGTATATGACGGCTAAATATGTGTTATTTTCATGTAAATGTTAGGCTATGATTGTTTTATTCGTGTTTGGTATAACCTGGAAATCAGGGAGTTTACTTTCGATGCACTTTGTGGATATGTATGTACACAGCTTTTTAAACTTTGGTTAACCATTTTATTTCTTTGCTAAAAATATCTATATATAAATGTTGACCTGTATAAAGTCACACGTATAAGACTTTCATTTTACCGTAATCGTAATTAAAACACCTTTAAAAAGGCTGTAACTGTGTGATGTAGATTTAATTATTTGTCTTATAAGGAAAGAAAGGATAATTTCAGATTATTTACGAAATTATTTATTTATAAGCTATATATTTTTCTTAAAATCGCCGAATCACACCCTGACTTTCACAATTTCCCCTATGGAATAAATCAATGGTTAATGCCCCGGAAAAGACATTTCATGCCCAAATGAAAATCTTGTTAAATGGTATTAATTATGACTTGGAGCACATCGCAGCCCCATGTGTCTTGTATTTGCGATTAGGGATTCGTGTCTTATCAAATATCTAATTAATCTCCGAGACATCTTTTGTTCATTTTCACTTTATCTGGAGGTTTCCAAGGGGGTTTGATGACAAAGGTCCCCGAATATTTATTCTAATTGTCCAAATTAACTGCTTTAATTTGCATACCAATCGGTGGACCAAGCATGCGGATAAGGCATCTTTCTGTGTGGGAGAAATCACGAGATGTTATGGGAACACCTTTTTTAAAGTTTGGTAAAAGAAGGGCCAAAGAGCCACATGCAAATGTTGGATGTGAAATGCTCTTTGCAGGGCGCAGTCAAATGGTGCCTGCATGTTATTTGAATATCAGTGGCCCCCGTATTGAAAGGGTTCAAGGATGCCCTCTGACTTCTTTGTGCTTACCCAGTGCAGCGTCCGACTCTCAAAGAAAAAGCCGGGGAATAATTACAGCGTGGGTCTGGTGTGGGAATACGTCAGGGAAAAGCGTCTCATCCAGACACCCCCTTTTTTTTTTTTTTTTGAAGAGGAAGTTAAATTGACCAGAAGGCAATAGAGGGAAATTATTTTCATTTCCTTTTGTGCAACCGTCTTCAAGGAAACGGACAGACAGTGAAAACTATCAAATTAGATTGCCAATTTGAATTTCATCAAAATATAAAAAAGACAAACAAGGAAAAAACGCTCAAGTAAAATGTTTGATATTTTCACCCCATATTCAGTAATTAAAATGAAAGGGTTGACTGAAATTAAAATTGTTGGTCAATTTACTGACATTTAAATTGAAGCTCAGAATCGTTTATCTAGGCTTTAAAATTAATGTAAATAGCGGAGAAAATAAATACGTACAATTTACGTATCTTAAAATTACAGAGTAAAATTATTTACAATATTTAAGGTATTTTCTTATCAAAAATAAATTCTAGGCCTATGGCAAATATGAGAGACGTGCAGGTTTGGTCAGTGGTTGCTTTGTATTTTCTCGCATGGTATTTGGACAGAAATATTTATTTTCAGGCCACAAGAAGAGCAGAGAGTGACACACACACACACACACCTGAAGCACCTTTCACTGCATCAGCATACCTGCTCTCACTTCAGGATTTCTCTCACCAGCCTGATAAAGATATAACAGCATAAAATTTTAGATAAAGATATAACAGCATAAAAAAGATTAATCTGCCCATGATGAGCTAATCTTAAAAAAAAAAAAAAAAAAAAAAAAAATGTAGGCCTACACAACAGAATCATCCACGTCTTCCTTTTTATTGGACGGTCTTATACATGTTGATAAAATTATTATTATTATTTTTATCAAAAATAAACACACTAAGCTGTCAAGGTTGAAGTTTTAATCTGAAAACACAGTATTGTTCACATTCATCTTTTGTCTGATCATACAATGTCAGTCATAAAAGACAGATACAAAACCATGAGAATAAGATTAATACTGCAGACAGAAATAATCTTAGCTTTAGTTCCAACGAGCCAAAATGAGTCCAACACTTTCACCCGTCAAAGGATCACAGGTGCAAATGACTTGTATTCATTTCGTGCCTCCATGCAGCACAAAGCAACACAAGACTGCAGCATCTGTCTGCAGATTTTCTGTCCACTGCTTCCCTCTACTGGAAGAATGCAAGACTTGTGCATAATATTTGCTTGCTCAATTTTAAAGATAGGGACATTATATGATCACCAAATTGTCTTCAAAATCAGGACTTGTCCAGAATTAGACATGGGGAAAGGAAAATTCATGGTCTAAAAAAAAAAAAAAAAAAAAAAAANAAAAAAAAACTTCTGAGGAAGTCAGTCTTAGCTTCTCTCTCTTTTCTCCCTACTCCTGCCTGTGCTCCTGCTTCTTCCTCTGCCCTCCCTTTCTCTCCTCCTTTCCCTGCTTCTATTTCCCCTTTCCACAGCTCTGACTTGCCTTCCATCTGTGCTACTTCTATCCCTCTCACCATCTCTCCTGTGATGCCTGTCTTTGCCTCTGTCCTCCCTGCCTCTCTCGCGGCTCCTGTTTCTGTCTGAGCTGCTGGGTCTCGGTCTGTCCCTGCTGTTGTGTCTCTTTCTCTCTTGACCTCTCTCCAGCTTGATCGTTTTCTCTGGGCTGCGCTTTGGACTCCTGCTCCTTCCCCTCTCTGCCCTTGTTTGTCTGTAATCTCCTGACTCCTCTTCAGGCTGCCTCTGTGCAGTGTGAGGACTGCTTGACCTGCTTCTGTGAGAGGAAGCCTTTTTCTGACTATTGACTCTTCTCTCGCCTTCGGAGCTGTTATCCCGACAGGATTCTTTATTCTTCTTTTTCTTCCTCTTTTGGTTCTTGGACTTTCCGTGGCTGCTTGAGTCTGAGTCACTGTCGCTGCTGCTACCTGAGGAGTCACTTGAGCTGTCACTACTCTCCTCCTTTTTCTTCTGTTTTCTTTTGCCTTTCTTCTTCTGTTTTTTGCTCTTCTTTTTCTTCACCTTTTTCTTTTCTAAACGATCAAGTTTCCTAGAAAACAGAAGTACATATATTCTTTTTTAGTTTCAAACAAAAGAATTGACAGATACTGAATATTAATAAGTTCATGCTGGTATCATCAAGTTTAAAATGCATAAGTAATCTAGAAAGCTGGACTGAAGATCTAAACACAATTGGAAAACAAAGTATAATTCTGATTAAAAATAATATGTATTATTCAGTTTTATTCACTTATATTTTATGCTTGATATATTAAAATGCTACACAGATTTATTCATATCAAACAATTATAAAAGAAAACGTAACTGTAACATCTTTATTCATCATCAGGCCAAATGCAAAGCTTCATCAAAACATGAGTAAAATATTAAGGTATCATTTAATTATCCTTACCCTAAGAGTATTATGCATAAAATATTTAAAGTATTGACATAAACATTAACAAAAAAAAAAATCAGATCATGTAATTTTGGCACAATAATTGCTTGCAATGTCAGGTTACGTTTAAGTAATGTAAGACTTTGTGAACTGTGCTACTGGTCTACCTGAGCAGCTTCTGTTTTTGCTTGGTTGTTAAAGACTTCAGAAATTCCACCTCAGGGTCCTCTTCTTCCTCACTGGCAACATATTTCTATAAAAGTATCAAACGCTATCACCAGCCAGCATTGAAATAAAATCAAAATATTACTGGAAAGATAAATATCATACCTAAATAGTTTAAAGACTTAAATGTTCTCCCACAGAGGCAAACTTATATCTGATTACATCTACACAAGACCTTTCAAAATTGATAAAATTTCTCTCCACTTGACTAAAGCCGCCCCAATAATTCCCCACTTTACAGCAATTGTAGGTACAAACAAAGGATATTCTTAGTCTTTTCTTCTTAAAGTGTAGTGCACGTGTGTGTTGGTATATCAGCCTATGTGTGGGAAGACGGGTGTGAGAGACAATTACCTGAGATGGATCACAAACAGTAGCATTCCTATCAAGGACACATTTTTTCAGGGCAAACCCACTGTTTCGCATCTCCGCCAATAACTCCGAGGGGTGCATCGACGGACCTGTTAGCACAAATCACAGCCTCAGAGTCCCGTTGATGTCAGGCCCATGCCAGCCACTAACTCCACAGTGGGAATTCGGGGGCGGCTTTGTTAACAGAATGGAACATCAAATCAACTCACTCCCCTTCCGGCTGAGCAAATCATACAATATCATTCTCTGCCAAAGCGGCAGTTGGAAGAATCAAAATACACAATAATTACATTTTTTTTCCTCCCAGCACAGGAGGGAGACCATAACAGCACTCCGCCATCAAGACCATGCACTGACTGGACTCTCCCAGACTAAACAGTATTACTTTACTACTCAACTCGCTGATTGCAGTAGTCAAAATCAGCTCAAGACTGGGAGCTGTAGTGAAAAAAGCAGAGGGAAGGTGCAGTAGCTACACCTTTGCAACTACAACGTCTGCTGTCTGTGTCAGACAAAAGAGAAGCTGGTGGCCTCAAATATCAAGCAGCACAGAGTAGATTTAATCCCTTGTTCTTTTGTGCCACACAAATTAATCACAGTTACAAAATTAGCAATTAGCCTTGTTTAATAAAAATGTGGATTTCTTTATAACCAAATATCAATTGTTAAAATGTGTTGAGTATTATTACTTATACTTGTAATGGTAACTTATAGTAGGTCACTGAAATATTTATATAACAATGGTAAAAAAAAAAAAAAAAAANAAAAAAAAAAAAAAAAACAGAAAGATTTATGATTATTTTTTATGATTATTTTTCACACAGGCAGAACTGGTACTGGTGCTAACTCAATATACATATTACAGGTTAAAGGACCATATCACCCTTTTTGCATGTTTCAGCCTAATATATTCAATTTCCATACACGTAACGTTACTGACAATCATTTTCCAAAGCATACTATTGGAACAGTCAGTTAATTTTTTTTTTCCTACCTTCCAGACAGTCACTGGTTTCAGTTCATTCTGGTACGCCACTAAAATCCACTTGTTGATACTTTAAACGTTCTTGGGATAGATAATCCATCATCGCAAACAACATGTGTATTCAGGTTTTTTTTTTTGAAGTTACATAATTTTAGCGTTTAAGTGCAATGAAAAGCGCGGAGTGAATGTATGTCTCCACTGGGGAATATAGTCCCAAAAGAAGACCCGTATTTATGGAAAAATTTAAACAACCATGACTTCATAATGCTGCGTAAGAAACTTCAATTTTTAAGGTGGGTGTATCACTTGAATATTTGATTTGGAAAGATAAAGAGATTTTGCAAAATATCAGGAAAGCTGAAATACGGTTTTATCTTTTGGGAAATGGCTATCAGTAACGTAACAAGTATGAAAATTGAATATATCAGGCTCAAACATGCAAAATGGATGGTATGGCTCTTTTTAGATTTAAATAATGGTGTTACATAGAACTGCTACAACTATAAGAAACTACAGAGCAAATGTCTTAGTTGCTGACGGTGATTATCTGAACTCTACCTGCTGCTTCCTCTGAAGCCACAGAGCTGGCGTTGATACCAGAAAGCCCAAAGAGAGGACACTCTCTGTCTGTGTTCACGTGGCCCCATTTGTGACACTTGATGCATCTCACGTTGCGCACCTAGGAAGGATATAAAAAAAGACATTACATTTAAATAGCCTGGATGATACAGAGGTGTCTCTGACAACTGATGTGAAATCATATTCTGCATGTAAGTAAACAATGTGTACGTCAATGCAGCCAAAACTCACACTCAGCAGGAAAAGAAACCTCAGAGGAATTCCTCTTATTAATATGTTAAAGGACCATACCAGCCATTTTGCACATTTGAGCCTAATATACGCAATTTTCATAAACGTAACGTTACTGACAATCATTTCCCAAAGCATATTACTGGAAAGGTGAGTTATAACATTTTTGTTATACCTTCCAGATTGCCATTGGTTTTAGTTCATTCTGGTACACTATTAAAAAAATCAACTTGTTGATACTCGAAATGTTTTTGGGATAGGTAATCCATCATCACAAACAAGATGTCCTGATTTTTTTTTAAATTACATAACTTCAAAAAAAACCCTGAATACACATCTTGTTCACGATGATGGATTACCTATCCCAAGAATGTTCAACAAGTTTATTTTAATAGCGTACCAGAATGAACTGAAACCAATGGCAGTCTGGAAAGTATAACAAAAATGTTATAACTCACCTTTCCAGCAGTATGCTTTGGGAAATGATTGTAGTAATGTGATGTGTATGAAAATTGAATACATTAGGTTCAAACATGCAAAATGGATGGCGTGGTCCTTTAACCATTAAACTCATAAGAGAAAAGCCAGTTTCATTTAGCAAAATCAAAATGAATAGTAGACAAGGTTGAAATGCACCATATACGTTCATATCATTTTACAACCCACCTCTCACGATGACATTTTGATCTAACTGGAAAACTCTATGTATTTTTATGTAGCACTATATATAATCTTAAAAAATCCTGAGAAACACTCACCTGGATCCCAAATGGTTGATCTCTAATATTCATGTCATCTTTTGCATATCTATATGATAAAGTTTAAAAAAAAAAAAAAAANAAAAAAAAAAAAAAAGCATAAATTTTAGAATGTACTCTCAATGTGTTTACTCGATTTAGATGTGAAAAGCAACTACTTACTTTTCTCGAGGAGCCACCTTCTGCCACTCAAATTTGTAATCTGCTTCCCCCTCCTGAGAACGAAACATAATGCAATTATGAATTTTATTATGCAAATATTTTTAGTTGTATTAAAATCAAACCCTGCGCAGTAACTGGACACATATTTCCTACAAATGTAAGAAGTGCCAGCTTAAATTCTTTACAATGTGTATATATTGTTGAGTTGTGTAGGATAGCAATGTTCTTTATACTTTACCTCTTTCTTTTCCTCTTCAGGATGGTGGACAAATATGAAGAAGGAAATGATTAACAGTTATTAACAAGTTATAAATCTGTTTGAAATCTTATATAACAGGTTATGCACTTATAACATCCGCTTTTAATAAGCAATATTATAAATGGGAAAAACTATGTAAGAGTGATTCACACCTTTACCTTTATATAAATTTTGTGTACCGTTACAGGTTATGCACAACATCTTGCATAACAGGTTATGCAAGATTTTGTAATAAATTTAATATTTACTCAGCAAAGATGGGACTGCTCAGCTCAAATGATGGTGATAATTTACCTTTGGATGCTCCAGGTGGAGCCTCATACATAAAATTGAGACCATTTTTGACACGATCATCCCCCATCAACAATCTAAAGAAAATAAAATGATATGTTGAGTGTCAGGACAACTTATAAAATAAATGCTCAGCAATATAAATATATGAAGCGGATGGACTTCTGAAAAGGTAAACAGGCCTTGTTTACCAAAATGTATAAGGATCCTTATGACCTAATGGGAAATGAAAACCTTTCCATTTACCATTCCATTTTTTAAGGAGAGCCAGAGCTCTGCGATATTTAACTAACCTGTTGTTGTAAATATCCTGCTCTTTCAGGTATGCCTGCAAAAGATCTTCTTGCTTCTTCTTGTCGAAGGTCAGTTTCTGTTCTGCTATCCATACCTGGAAGACAAAGAAAATTACAAGACAGGTTCTTTCTACTAGATTGTACTCTAACAGTTTAACCTAATTGGCTGAGAGACTTCACTAAATAAACTCAACTTAAGTTTAATTCCCGTGAACCCACGTATGCCTATTCCAAAATATCAACCATTTAGTATATTTTCTTTAATTTGACTTGTTTTGTAAGGGATCACTAATGTTTATACATGAAGTCAAGAGCTAAATTAAAGCTTCAATGTCTGGACACTTCATACACACACACACACACTAACGACGTAACGTCAAAAACACAAACATACGCAATAAAACTTAAACACATTATTAAATCACATAAGCGTTATGTCAACAAAAACTTAAATCCCACCTACGGTACCGTCGATAAAGTACGAATGAACAAAAGTAAAAGATGAAGTGAAAGATAGATTAGCTAGTTAATATTAGCTATAATAATGTAACTGTTTAAAGTAACGTCACAGAATATTTTACTATCAAATAGTACAGCTAACATGGCTTGTTACAAACAGCATTTGAAGAATGAGGTATCCCTTTGACATTAAAATTTCCTAACAGATTACTTAATCAACCAAAAACCTATTTACGTTACGTGGTTTAGGAGCAAGTTAAGCTAGCAAACTCTAAGCTACCAAACCCTGTGCGATGATGACAACATTAGCTTAGCTGGTCAGCTAGAATGCTAACCGGGTGTCCCCTAGCGTTAAGTAGTAACTGTACACACTCACCTTTTTAATGTTTGACTTTGACGCAGGGTGAAAGTCTTTTTTGCACATAAAATTTGCAAAGGATTTCCCCATGATTGACGATTTAACGTAACAAATGTTAGCTAACAGGAAAACGTAGCGTCAGCTAGCAGAGCCACTAGCCTAGCTTCCTCCACACAGACGTAAACTGTCTGTCTGTGTGAAGACTGATTTTTAATTGTAAGCGGAAAACGGGAAAACGTTAGCAATGAAATCATAAGAATTTCAAACTAAGTTACACTATATTCAGAAAGTAACTAAACGAAATAAAAACCGCAATATTTTATTACAATATTTAACGTTTTCCCTGTCATTAAAAAGGTATGAAATGGCAAAATAAAGATTACAGATTTTATCTTTCAATTTCCAAGATGACAATGTTGTCAAATATGAGCAGATATGTAATCGTAATTAATCCTATAAAACCAAGAGAAGATAAATTAGAAGATTACGTGACAAACTATTTCTTGAAATAGCAAATATTCGTGGTAAGATATATTTTGACCACAGTTAAAAGTTGTATTAAATAGGAAATATTTCAAGAGAGAGAATTTTGAGGGAAATATTGTGGACTAGAATTTGATCATGTAGTAAAATGTAAAAAAAAAACAAAAAAAAAAGAATCAGTCCATCATTCAAATTAAAATAACTTTAAAAAAAATNAAAAAAAAAACAAAAAAAAAAGAATCAGTCCATCATTCAAATTAAAATAACTTTAAAAAAAATATGAATCAGTCCGTCATTCAAATTAAAATAACTTAAAAAAAATCCTTAGTGAATTCAGTTCATCCTTCCCTCACGAATATATAATCATCTTCATAGTTTTGAACAGTATTGTTTCCGTGTCACGAGTGTGAATAACTGGGATCTAGGAGGGTTACTGGGGACAAATGGGAAAGAGGTGAATTAAGTCACGAGAGCCCTATATATGTTATATATATATATATATATATAAATACTGTATTAAACAGTAGAATACGAATGTAAGATTCAAAGATGATGCTACATACTCCGGTATAGTAGGTGGCGGTATACATCTTTATGCTGTTTGCGATCTGCCAAAACGCAGACGAAGAAGAAGAAGAAGAAGAAGAAGAAGAAGAAAAAAAAAAGAAGAAAAAAGTNAAAACGCAGACGAAGAAGAAGAAGAAGAAGAAGAAGAAGAAGAAAAAAAAAAGAAGAAAAAAGTGAACTGTAAACTATGACCTTTGTCCGTTTGTGTATGAGATCACCTGCGCAGTTGTTTTTTTTTTCAGGTTTATTTCTATAGTGAATTTCAGTTGGTGGCGGTAATATACCATTTTNAGTTGTTTTTTTTTTCAGGTTTATTTCTATAGTGAATTTCAGTTGGTGGCGGTAATATACCATTTTGTTGTTTGCCAACTGCCATAAAACCTCAACAAAGAAGAAGGTTTATTTCTGTTTGGCACCAAACAACAAGTGACAACGTTCGGTAAGACCTGCAAACGTTGTTAAGTTTTACATGAATAAATGCACGGTTGTGTAGATTTTAATCACGCTGACTGAACGATGCAATGATTTTCAGGTATCAAACTTAAAACTTTTCTAGTCTGATCAGAGACGTTTATTTTCAGGTGCGCTGCATACCCAAATCATCAAATATGGCAATTTGAGTTAACTTATCCAAACAAATATTCTTTCAGATTGTTTCTGTTCCAAAATGCACCCATCTTCCTGTGACACCTTCGTGGCTCTGCCCCCCTCCACGAAGGGACAACGTATAATCTTTGGGAAAAACTCTGATAGGCCTTGTGATGAAGTGCAGGAGGTGGTATATTTTCCTTCCAGAGACTACAGTACAGGAGAGAAGGTTGAAGTAGGTAACACACACACACATACACACAGCTTATTATTGTCAAGCCTTAAGTTTCCCACATGGTGATTTGCTCTTTTCTGATCATACTACCAGAAAACCAATAACAGCTTTCACCCTTGTTTCTTGCACTTTGTAAAAAAAGTGCACATATATAGAGATTGAGCAGGCCGCCCACACTTATGCGGTTGTGTTGAGCAGACCAGCTTGGCTGTGGGGGGCAGAAATGGGTGCGAATGAGCATCAAGTGTGCATTGGAAATGAAGCAGTATGGGGCAGAGCGACTGCTGATGATGATGAGGCTCTTCTTGGCATGGATCTCGTCAGGTAAACACCCTGATCCCAAATTGTTTTATCTGATAAAATACACTGCAATGAAATCATATTGAAATGATAATGTAATTTGCAGAAGTAAGAGCTGGAAGGTAACTGAGTACATTCTACAAATATTCTACTTAAGTACAGTTTTGAGGTTTCAGTCCTAGGTCTCAGCTGGAAATATTCTACTGTTTATTCCACTATATTTATCTGAAGTCATGGGTTGCACGTTAATTTGCAGAGTAAGATTTTATATTCAACATGCAATAACTTCACAAAATATCACTGTCAGTGAAAATCATGCATTTAAAAAATGTCAATTTTTCTGGCACTGAAAAAGTCTTGTTTCAGCTGGATGACACATTATCTAAAAGAGAAGAGAATTTACTCAACCCGTAGAGAAGTTTGTAATCCTTTAACTGAAGCAGAGATTTAAGATTTTAATCCTGACCTTGTGAAAAACCTTATATCTCCAATTTTGATATTTCTGATTGATGCACTGATGCTTAAAAAAAGTTAATTGAAAACTGATATTAATATTTGAGTACATTTTATTGCTTATACTTGTTGATTTAAATAATATTTTAAATACTGTACATTTCTGTTTACTACTTTTACATAAGCAAAGGAATTGTAGTACATTCTACTTTCATCTTTAGGTAGAATGGTAAATTAAGTTCCAAGTAAATAGCATTTCAGTTTTTCCAAACTCGAGAGTTCATAATACAATAAGGAAAAATGCTCATGAAGAATGGAAAAATAAAATACGCGACTAAAAATTTTGCAGGCTTGGACTTGAGCGAGCTGATACAGCTGAGAAAGCTGTGGATGTTATGGCAGAGCTGCTGGAAAAATATGGCCAGGGAGGATCGTGCATGGAGGATGAGTGTGGCTTTACCTACCATAACAGCTTCCTCATCTCAGATCGGAAGGAGGCGTGGCTGCTGGAGACATCAGGGAAGTACTGGGCGGCGGAGAGAGTGGAAGGTAATCCGACATGCACAGCTAAAGATGGACACCGCACCTATTTGCAATATGGTACAAAGAAATGAGTTCAGTAAAGTGCTTTGTTTAGTCTGTAATATCTCCAGCCATTACAGAAGCTGGACAAAAAATTTGCAATTTTGAATAGAACTGATGAATAGATGCAGGATCACATGTTGACTGATTATCATGAGGATTGAACCTGATACCAGCCTGAGTCTGAACTCAACACTTTACACTGCTTTGGTTGCTTTTCATTTATGGCATAGCATGTGTCAGTATGTTTTATTTTTTTCTATTGCTAATCATGTTTTATGGCGCTTTAGGTGGACATCGCAACATTTCAAATGAGTATGGTATAACAACAAAGATAGACAAAGAACATGCAGGAATGAGGGAATATGCCCAAAGCAAGGGCTGGTGGGATGGAAAGTCTCAGTTCAACTTCACTGCAGTCTTCTCCTGGGTGAGCACAGCCAGTATAGATGACGCTGGAAGCCGATACTGTGAAGGGAAGAATTTGCTGGAAAAGCATAATGGTTGGTTAACATGCATGTAACCGGAAAACTGGGACTGCAAGAGTAAAAGGGCTGTAAAGTTTTCACCTCTGTTTATGCACTTGTTGCTTTTCTCCACTGCAGGTCACATCACGGCTGAGACAATGATGGAGATCCTGAGGGATACAGATAGTGGTATCAACATGGAGGGCGTGTTCATGACAACAGGAAGCATGGTGTCTGTGATACCCATGGATCCTGCTCTGCCAGGGGTTCACTATTTTACCGCAACTCCAGACCCTGAAAGGTGCAACAGCAGATCTTACTTTAGCTGGTTAAACAGTATTTCAATTCAGTGTGACTACAGTGGGGCAGATTGACGAAGTTTCTTGTGTGCTGCAGGTCTGTTTTCAAACCGTTTGTCTTTGTGAAGGATGTTGAGCAGATGAAGGAGACCTGTTCTCCTAACTACGGCTTGGATGACCCTGTAAAGAAGAAACCCCGCTTCCAGAGCAAGCCTGACCGCAAACACCCATTGCTCCTCAAGCATGAAGTGGTGTATGAAATCATTGAAACCTGCAAGGTTAAGAAACTGATTAATGCCTGCAATTTGCCCAAGACAAGAAGACTCAACAGATGTAATGCAATTCAAGGACCATACCGGTTGTTTTGCATGTTTCAGCCTAATATATAATACTAGTGGCAGCCATTGTCCGAAACATACTACTACTGGAATGGTACTTTTTAAAAAGTTTTTTCTACCTTCCAGACAGCCATTGTTTTTTTTGTTTTTTTGTTGTTTTTTTGCTCATTCCAGTACGCTATTAAAAAACTTGTAGAGAGACTTGAAACACGCTTGAGATACGTAATCCATCTCAGCAAACAACAAGTTATTTAAATTATTCGTCAAAGTTACTTAATTTAACCCATTCAACAGCAGCATGGAAAAAATGTATGTCTCCACCAGGGAATATAATCCCAGGAGAAAACAGATTTTACCAGAGAAATTAAAATGACCGTGCCTTCTAGGTGTATCACCTCAACATTAGATTTGACAAAATAACACAAAAACTATAATACGGTTTTATGTTTAGGAAATTGGCTAGTAGTAAAATAACATGTATGCAGATAGGACTTGTTAGGCTCAAACATGTAAAACCACTGGTATGGTCCTTTTAACTTGGATTTGATGTTTTAATGAGGTCACTGTCTTTTTAAGATTATTTACAATTGTTTTTTTCTTCTCTCTTCAGGACAGAGGAAAGATTATTATGCAAAATATGAGGCAGCTAGAAATGAAGAAGATGGCGGAGATGGAGGTGATTCTTTCAAATGGCGTAGAGGATTGTATGCTGTTGGCCAATCTGTTCTCAAGTTCAGTCCAGGAGGAGATGGCGGTATACAGTAAAATCTGACGGGAGGTCTTCCCTGCACAATCTAGGCTTCCAGTGAGACAGTATCATTAATTATCATTTTCAGCTCATTTGACTATTTTGAGTTTTACCATGTACATAGACATGAACGTTAATGTCTGTATAATTATCCAATATTTGAAAACAGAACTATAAAAATATGACCAATCACAGCTACTTACATAATGCATACATGAGACAGACAACAAATGATACTTAATGCAAGGGGTTGGTAATAAAATTTATTCCAAAATAAATATAATAAATATCCAGACCTTGACAGACTTGACTGTGTAACACAATCTACTATAGTAATTTTAATAGAAATATAAAAATATTGTTACTGAAGATGTTAAAGTTTTGTGTATTTCCCTGATGCTGCCTTCTTAAAGGACCATACTAGCCATTTTGCATGTTTGAGCTTAATATATTCAATTTTCATACATGTTACGTTACTGCCAACCATTTCCCAAAGGATAAAACTGTATTTCAGCTTTCCTGATGTTTTGCAGAATCTCTTAATCCTTTCAAAATCAAATATTCAAGTGACACACCCACCTTAAAAATCGATGTTTCTCCTGCTAATAGTTACGCAGCCTTATGAAGTCAATTTGTTTAAATGTTTAAATTTTTCAATAAATGTAGGGACTATATTCCTCAGTGGAGATATACAGTCATTCTGCGCTTTTTATTGTGCTTCAATGCTAAAATTATATAACTTCAAAAAAAAAAAAACTGAATACACGTCTTGTTCGTGATGATGGATTACCTATCCCAAGGACGTTTCAGGTATCAACAAGTTGATTTTAATAGTGTACCAGAATGTACCAGAAACCAGTGGCGGCCCAGAGGGGAGGAAATAAAAAAATTTAATTCATCGTTCCAGTAGTATGCTTTGGGAAATGACTGTCAGTAACCTTACGTGTATGAAAATTGAATATATTAGGCTCAAACATGCAAAATGGGTGGTATGGTCCTTTAAATAAAATATAACATTAATTTTGTAGTTAGTTCTTTTATTCCGAAATAACCTGAGAAGCAAAATTACTTACAGCAGCTCATACCTTTGAGTTAAAGTGTATCAAAGGTGAATACAATCAAGTTAACACATGCATTTCTATTCCGAGTCATCACTTATTCATAGCAAATTAATGACTTAAATTAATATTTGAGAGTTTGTGATGCTGATTTGAAAAAGGACCAATAAGTGCTGTATATTTATACAGTCGCTACTAAGAAAATTATTGTTTCTGATTGGCTGGCGGGTGTCTGTCAAAATTTTGTATCAGGACACATTGAAAATAGTGGTCAACAGCGTAATCACTGTTTTATATTAGTGCACATGGTCTTTGAACTGCAGGTGACATACTGTATTTCACACTTACTGTATGTTTTAACCAGTGAATGTCTCACTACAAAATGAAGATGTAGAAGTTTCCCTTGTGTAGATTGTCATCATGCATACAGAAACTAATGGATTAAGCAGGAGTCCATTCACTTCCTCCTTTTTTTTTTTTGGTACCGGGATACCTGATCATGCATAATGACACTGCAGAGAAAAAACTTAAGTTTATGTTTGGCTGCATAACAATGGACTCAAAACCAGACCAAAAGACTGTAAAAAAGCAAAAAGCTTTGAGTAACCCTTTATGACCTGTTAGTTATGTTAAAATCCAAAACGTATAAGCCTTACATTGCATGATTGCCTTGAAGGTCAGTGCTGACCTGAGATAAACTTAAGGTTAAATTGAACCGTGACCTGTGGCTCTTATGCTATGAAGCGGTAATAAAGTTGATTGTCTTGAAAGCCGTGTTCCTGCTTGATGTGCTGGAGCACGCCCCCCTGCTCTAACTGTGTCCCGTAGAGTAGTGCCTCACCGCGGTCCTGAGCCAGGCCCACCTGCTGCAGCCACTCTACAAGGTCACAGCCAAGAAAACAGTCCACCACAGTCCTCTTCCCACACCTGTGAGTCAAAGGAAGTATTCACCCAAAGGCCTGTTCATTTCTCTCCATGGCTAACCACAAAAAAAGCAGTAAAAAGATCAAACACAAACAGAAAAGACTCATACTGAGCCAAGCACCTGCACCAAAACAGAGATAAATTAAAGTATGATTTTTTTCAGTTAGTTTTTGTGTGGATGACTATTGGCCTGTTTCCTAACATATGACTCGAGACATTTTCGTATCCAGCACAAACTTGAGCCGAAGCTGGAGTTTACTGGTGAGGTAGCTTAGCTCTCACCTTTTCTTTTTGACTATGTCCTGCAAACACTGCTCTCTGTGGTATTTGGTGAACTGGATGCAGGTCATCCTGGTATCTTCAGGTAAGTCAGTCTGTGGCTGTTCCGCTTTTGCCTTTCCATACCATAGGTGGTGTAACCTAAACATACGTCACATGAAACAAAGTAAATATATAAACATGGGTACAATATAATATGCAGTACATACAAATACAGTATATTTACTTTACCTCTTTTTAAACGGCAGTATAATAAAGTGCTTGTCCAGCCCAAACAGCCCAAAAGAGAGAAATCCCTAGTGACAGAAAAAAAAAAAAAAAAANAAAAAAAAAAAAAAAAAACATCACTGCAGTACTAAGTGAAAATAACTGCTTCTGATTCTGGGACTTTAGGACCACCTACCTGTCCAAAGTTGGCCACAGCACAGAAGAACTGCAGCTCCAAGTAGAGCCGACCAGGAACATTGTTAAAGAGCAACCAAAGGCAGCTGGACAAATTCTGTGGTAAAAAATAGAGGCAGCTTGTAAAAACAGATTTTTGCATCATAACTGCATAAGGGTGACCGGACCTTTGCTGTATGTAACCCAAAGTTTTGGAATTCCCTGCCAGAGCATCTCAGATCAGCAAAATCAGTGCTTTCCTTTCAAAACTCATCTTAAAACATACTTTTATTGTAAGGCTTTTCCTTAACTGGTGCTAACTGTTGTCTGCCATGTTAGCTATTTATTACTGTTTTTATTTGTACACTGTTTTTATTACTGATCTATTTTCTATTGTATTCAATTGTTTGTGTAAAGTTATTATTATTATTACATTATTTAATGTCAGCAACGTAAGAGTGAATATATTGACCTGTGCTTTCAAAGTAGAATCTAACAGTTCAGCCATTTGTATCCACTGATTTGTCAATATAATGACGCAGGCTGACTCAACTGAATGTTGGTGCGTTACTTACAGCAAGCAAGCTGACAGTCAAAAGCAGACATAGGAGCACGTGACGGGCCACTTGTCTGTCTGAAACCTGCTGGAGCTCCTCAAACTGCACAAGGAGGCAGTCTGATGACTCACACCTATTCCCACACTGGCCTGAAGAGGGCAGCAAACAAACATTTCAAATATTGAAGCTTTTCACAGGAAGTTCAGTGATCTAATTAGAAAAACATTTAAAAGAAATCTTAAGATTCTTCAAATATAAAGCTGTTAGGTACGGGGTGTATTTATTGCATTAATTATTAAAAACTGTGGGTAAGCTGCCGATCGATACCTGATAGTGTGGCTGATGTGTTCATGTTTGTGCTGATAACCATATCAGGCACGGGCTGGAGCGGTGTGCAGTCACATATGAGGCATTCTGATAACAAAGTAACAGCAGCAAAAGTGACATTCCAACAGCATGTTACAACATTTTGATAAAAATACTAATATTTCTTTGGATCTTAAAAATGTGTTTTCTGCCCACCTGACTGAAAACACAGTCGTGATCTCGAGTTAACACTTGATATCTTGCAACTTGTTACATTTATACAGCAAATGTTTCTATTGTGTTACCATATGACATATGAAGTCCACTTCAGGATCCTTTGGGGAGAGAATGTGTTGTCTGGTTTTAAAGAGGAACTGAAACACATTTCCTGCAGATGAAGATATCTAACATGGTTTTCATACTTTTCGACTCTGCAGTGTTTATGTTTTGTAACTGCACATTTGTTTCTGAAAGTTATCTGAGGGGAAATGGGCATGTGACAGAAGATTTATTGTCTATATATCAGTTTGTTTTAATGGCTTACAGATAAGGTGTAGACTTTGGATTATTGATTGATGCCTCAATTCCTCTCCAACTGTGGCCTTACTCAAGGTGTAACAGTTGACTGTCTATGCACTGTGATCATCTCCATCTAAAGGGGTTTTAATCAGCAAACAAAATACTCTACCTTGCAGAACTCTAAGTTAATTCTTTGTTTCAAAAAGAAAACAGCGAGTACCTCTGTTGTTGATTTCAGATGGCGTGGCTGGCTCAAACAGATTCTGGTTTTCTGGCTCACAGTCAATCATGAGATCCTCTGCAGTATCAAATGAAGAGTTTCTCTCTACGATTTGGTCATTTTGGTTCCAGCTTCCTCTGCTGAGACTCACAAGAGAGCCCCCTCCCAACAGTATGCTGAGACCAAGTACCACTGTGGTGCAGATTATCTGGCAATGAACACATATTCAGTATGCAGACTTTTTGGATATTCACAGTTGGTTCATATGTGCAAAGCTGTTGAAAAGCTGCTCAAATACAAGAGATTTATTTCAGTAGAGGATGAAAAATCAATCCGCACCTGTGTTTTGCCATAAAAGAATGATGAGTCAATGGTGTCAAACGTTTTTTCCCCAGAAATGAGCAACACGGCAGTTACCAAGGCTGGAACACTGTTAATATGGACAACAGGAGACTATTTACATGTAAAGCAGACTTAGTACACACTACCATCAAAGATGTAGAACATGCATTTAATAATAAAAGTAAACTTGGACGTTTCTCATATTCATCTGGATTTTGATCTATATCAATACATAGAGACAAAAAATGATGACTGATGGTGGCCATGATATTAGGAGAATCCCTCAATCCTGTCTGGGAATTTTAGAGATTTACAAGGATGAAATGTGCAAAACTGACATTAAGCGAGACTCATGATTACTGAGTTACAGCCATTTAAATCTCAAGTTACTGTAGCACTGCCTAAAGCCCAAACACCATCACATTTTACAGGATCATCCAAACACACAACATTTACATTTCGTTGGTTCCAA
This sequence comes from Lucifuga dentata, assembly GCA_014773175.1. NCBI lineage: Eukaryota > Metazoa > Chordata > Actinopteri > Ophidiiformes > Bythitidae > Lucifuga > Lucifuga dentata. The sequence goes on from VXCM01000175.1 coordinate 394,872, forward strand.
GGAATTAGGAAAAAAAAAAAATTGAGCTTCTTGGTCTTATCATCATGCATGCCAAATAAATATTTGCAACTACAGGAACAATAACTACAAAGTTTGGTAAACAGTCACACAGTTTAGGTGAAATGTCATTACTGCTATAAAACAGTTAGTAGTCAGTACTCTTGATGCAAGTTTTGGAAAATACTTGTTCAAGAGCACATATCGGTCTATACTGTCCAATATGTGAGTTTGGACAGATTAGCTCAAAGCTAATTAATACTTGTCCTAAATACGTGTATTAGGACAGGTATTTCTGACACAAGCTGGTTTGTCTTGTCTGTTGGTGGTCCAGAAAAACTAGCTTAGTTTCATTTCTCTATTCATTCTTATGAAAAGTGACTCACCCCCAGCCTGCAATAACAAACACGCTTGGTGAAACTTTCAGGTCCTCAAACCTTTTCATGAGCACAAGAGAGAGCACGATTAAACCTAAAACATTAAAAAAAAAGTTTTAGATGCTTGCAGTCAGATGCCACATTCCAGCGCCCATTAGAGCTGTTATTATAATGATTTTTTAGATGAGAGTGCTGGGTGCAGATGGCATACCTGGCCAAACATATGTGCTGTAGAGCGACGTGCACAACAACGTGAACGTCAGGACTTGCCCAATGAAGTTGCTGTCTCTCACCACAAAATTCCACAGGATCATTCCAACACAAGTCAGAAACTGGAGGCAGAGATGGCAATAAAAGTCACTGTCTGATCCGAACAAATGATGTCCGGATTAAAAATAATAATAATAATACATTCTGAGATCAATTCCAGGAGTGTGTATTTAATAAAGTTAGCAGTGTATGTGAATGTGCTTACCTGTGCCAGGAAAAGGTTGACTGTAAACATGTGAGGTATCCTCTTGTATTTCTTACTCAAAAACATTACAGCTATGGTCCAAACCTTTCACACAAACAGACACTTATAATTATTTGTTTAGAAACACAGAGCGAGTATGAATAAAATAAATTATAGCACAGTTGTTAAGTGTAACTACTATTTAAACAACAAATAAACAAAAAAAAACTGCCTGTTTATTATAGTCAGAGTGGTGAAACTATTGTGGTGGATGACATGTTTAAAAAATAGCGACTCTGAAGATGACTGATTAGATAATGCAAGAAACAAATTCAGATGTGAACATGTTTCATCATTGTGTAGGCCGTTACTTTTTCTGATGTGAGTTTCGGGTTCCCTAAAAATAAAACCAGAGTGAAAATGGAGGAGGAAGTAGATTTTAAATAATTTGTTTACCCATCATATGAAGCCATACCCATCGTATGAAGCCATTATTCTTCCTACATCTAACAATAAGCCATGTCTTTGTGTTTCTGCTTTTACTTATCCCAAAATAATGCAACATTAAGATCAGATGAACAGGAGTTTTGTAATAGTCAATTGTGTTTTTAAGAAAAAAAGTAACTGAATTAAATCAAAAAGCAGCTTTCAGGCCTGCTAATAGAAAACTGAATGCCTGATGATCTGACTTGTGCCCCAACATGCCCTCTATTTAAGCTCAAACATTCTCTGTAACTGCAGTATTTTCATTCATCATAGCTTAGCAGTACTGTGTAATCTACAGTTAGGCTCATCAACTTTTTTTTTCTTTCTTTAGCAACTTTTCAGGATAAATTCTTGGATTTCTTCATTGGTCACTGAGCATTGGCTTATGTGTATAACAGCACACACAATTCATCTGTACCGTCTGTGTATGCAGCCCCACGTTTTCATTCAGTGATGCTTTAAGAATAAAATCACGCATGTTTATACTGGCATAAGCTAACTAAACCAAAACATTGTTTGCCGTTTGTAAAACAGCAAACAAAAAAGCCAGCTGCAAAAGGATTAGCTAATGACAGGTGTTATATCACACTGGAGTATTTGGTTATGACTCACCAGAGTAACTAAGCTCACTATGCTTATGTTAAAGCAAACATTCTGCAGTGAATTCATCAAGAGCTGAGGATCCATCCAACGGATCGTAAGTAACCAGGCAGAAACGTACATAATAGGAGCGGAGAGGAAAGTGCTTATCACCATCCCTGAGGTAACCTGTTAAGAAGTGAAACATACGTAAGAATTATAACCCAAAACTTGCAAAAAACATAGCCGCATTATATGAATGTTAATGTGAGAGAGAAGGCTGGCAGGTGAACGTGTAAATATCTTACCACTTCAAGCTCTGCATTATAATAGACAGCATAGATGGCCACACTCGGTGCCGTGGGAAACACTCCATAAAGAAAGGCATAATTAGAGAGGCTTGAGTGGTTCAAAGAGCTGGTGTTGCTATTGTCCAACAGATCCACCATGTCCTTACAAACCAGGGGCATCAACAACCTAAATGAAAAAGCCCAATGGAAAGGTTATTGACATGCAGCCATCATTTCTGTGGTTAGTTGACCTATGTAAAATGCAATGCTAGTAGGTTTAACTTAAATATGTGCAAACAGTAACTATTATCATATTAAGTACTCATGAGTCCTCTTAGTATGCCATCCATTATGTAAAATGCTTGTGGTCTGACAAGGTTTGAGTCATCCAAAAAGCTCAGCACAAAACAGGCTGGTGGTTGCACTTTTCAATGCCAAACCCTGGTGATTTCCTCTGTGCTCCAAAGAAACATCTCATAAAAATAGATCATCTGACACCATAAATTAATTTCTCAACTCAACTCTATAGGCATGAAGACTTTTTCCACTCACAGTTTTGCTGTAATGAGTAAAATCAGAGTCACCACTGTGGACCTGGTTAATTTCCTCAGCTGGCCCACCATGGACAGACCCAAATAGAACAGAGCTGCTCCCCCAAAAGAGCTGGCCAGGCCATCCACAAACTCAGCCATGAAAGCAGGAATTTTCTGGCACAGGACAAAGTGGGCTATGATTCCGATGATAACCATGAACACTATTGGGTTCTTTAGGACCTGTAAAACTACATGTCCCACAATCAGAAGCTTGCGCTGCGTCTGGTTTTCTTGATTTTTCCACTTTTGGATCTCACAAAGGGAAAAACCAATAGGGTTCAGAAGCATTAGGGACACAGGTGCTACCAGGTAGATGTACTGGAGGTATTCTGGATATGTGCTCTTGTAAAGGGCATCAACTGTGAAAGAAGATAAAAACAAGTTGTTCAGTGAATGACAGCACAATATTACAAAACTTACATAGGACATTTGTTCATTTTGAATAGATTTCTCACTAAAATATATGAACCTGGAAACATGATTTGTCAAAGCAATGTTAAGGAATGGCTCATATATTCTCCCTTTAAATTTACATTTTATACATTCAGGTGTGGCTCAAAAATATATACAACCTTTCCAGGCCCTCTAGTGCTGAAACTACAGCTACTATAGGTCATTAACAAGTTAAACGTTTAAACCAAACATGTAGTAGTTCCGCCTTTTCAGATGCAATTTCTTATTGTAGCTATCTAAATGATTTAAGAAAAATAGACAGAGTTTAAAAAATAATACCTGCAACCCTGAGGCACTCATTTATCAACACTGAAGAGTAATTGATTTACTTTTCATAGAAACTTTAGATGGTTCGAAGGTACAAGCAAGTTGATGTTTCTCAAATGTGAGAAGGGCTATTTCATGCACACTTTCAAATATCTGGCTTGATAGGTTGCACATATTAGAAAAGCGTGTGTGTGTGTGTGTGTGTGTGTGTGTCTGTGTATAGGGGCAGCTTGCTCCTATGTTCTGTTGGTCAGTTCTAAATTTGGTTCTAAATTTGGTGGTATTTCATTTACACTCTCCATTTCAACCACAGAGTGCTGAGCATAAACCTAATCAGTGCTATACTTACATTTAGGCTCATCCAATTAATAAATCCTGCACTTTGCAGAGGCATGATCACACTCACGATTTAAGAAATCTTACATTTCTCTTCATACATAACATTAAACTAGTGATGCAGAATTCTGTTTCCTAAGGTAAATTACAATTAAACAAATAAGACCTTTTCAAGCACCAAGACTGCTAGATTATGGCTTCTGTTAGTGTTGCACTTACCAATGGGATATCCCAAAGCAAAGTCATTGCTTTGAGTTGCAAATATTGAGAAGAGCCCAGCCTTACTGAAACGACTGTCAGGACTGGCAACCATCAGTGTAAGGATGCAGACAAGGAAAAACACTGACACTTTGGCTATGAGGATGCTCCACAGAAATGGCCAGATCACATTGCCAAAGTCCAGGAGGACCATGTTCTTAAAAAGCAGCGCTGGGAGGGCAAACTTGGACACAAAATTTCCCAATCCTTTGGCTTGGGTGGAAGTGATGATGTTTGCCCTCCCTGCGATGTATCCACATAATATTATTCCAAAACACTCCAGGAGAGCTGGGAAAAGCCTGTCTAAGGACATAGTGGAGGGGAGATTAGACGAGTCCGGGTCTTCCTCCTCATATAACATGATGAAGCTGGTAACGTTATCGTGCTGATCCTCAAGTGTGAACTGTCATAGCCGGTTTGCTGTCATATTAATGCTCTGGCTGTCCCTGCTGGGCCCTGTCAAAGAATAAAAGTCAAGGGAGGAGTTTAAAAGCCAACATGTAAATAACAGATCACTTCCCACGTTGGGACGTTCTTATGCAAATAAGCAAAACAAGTTGCCGCAAACTATCATCTCACTATATTCCATGGTTGAATTTACTCGGTCTGTAAAGTTTCAAATTTTTTTCAATATAAGTGAGACAACTACAACAGTCAAATTATTTCACAACATGTTTTAACGTGTTTCTCACCTGTAGAGCTGAGGTTGTTTGTCAGGTATCAGTCAGATTCTGGGTAGGACTAGCTAGCTGCACTAGCTAACCTCGTGAGCCATGACCCGCTGTAATAAACTTAGACCCTTTAAACTACCAACAGGACATTTTAACATATTACATAAATGTACATGTAACTTTCTTTCATATTTCGTGTCTCTCGTAAACTCTTCGAGCGTTAATGTAGTTTAGTCACCACCCATAGATCATGATTTCACCCGAGAACTTGCAACAACTTTCGAAATCCCTGATTTAGCGACAAGGATCTGACCAATCAGATCGACGTAGCGGCTGAAGGGTGGAGCTTTAAGTTACTGCTACTGCGCAAGCGCAAAGATTGACGTTGTGAAATGTGTTTTAATAAGACTTTATTGACGTTGTAGCTAGAATAAATAGAAGTAAAAATAGAAATAACGTCTGGAAACGATCCATAATTCTATAAGACAATACACATAATAATACGATACAATAAACGGTCCGCCCGTTATTCAAAATTACAGCTGAAATAGTTGTATAAACGATACTATAACAGTAGTATAAAGGTATATGTATAAAGATATAAAGGTAAATTTATAATATGTATAAATATAGACGACTTAAATATATAAAAGAAAAATATGTGTTGTAATTTGTGCTCTATATGCCCTCTGCCCATATTTGTACTTGTCTATTCATTATAATCTTGGAGCAACTTTGTTCTATCACGTACTATGTATCTTGGTAGAATGATAATAAAGATTTGATTCCAGTATTGCACTGCTAGAATAAAGTAAAATCACTGAGAGCACTTCAAAATTTTTACACTTTACATACCTAATGCCAGAAATTTGATAGCAGTGGTAACAAAGAGGTGTGTGAACTGTTGTGTCACATGTGGATTGTCTTTGTTTCTTTTTATATGTTTCTTTTTTTATTTTTTTATTTATACTATTATTTTTTTAGTTCTTCAGGTGACCATGATGAACAGCAGGATAGATAGATAGATAGATAGATAGATAGATAGATAGATAGATAGATAGATACANGAGAGAGAGAGAGAGAGAGAGAGAGAGAGAGAGAGAGAGAGACTGCAATGAGCACTTACACATGACAAAAACTCTTCATTCAGTAATTCTCTTTAAATATGAGTCAAAACTACAAATATGACATATAAAATTCCAATACACACAGCTATATTCTTGAAAATATAACCCTTTGTGTTGTCATAAAACATGCAGAGGACTATAACATATATAACATTATCCATACACACATAATATTCTTCAAACATTTTAAAGCAAACATACACAGCATTATAGAACAAAGGTAAGCAATAAGCTGGTTATTGGAGAAGTCACAATGATAAAACACTTCAGGGTCATCAGCACTCTAGAGCATACTTAGCTCAATGAGACGACCTGCAAACACACCCAATGTGCCAATGAGGCACACAGCCATGAACACACACAACAGAATATGATCCAGCACCATGGCTACAAACTTCCACTCTTCAGCAGCCTGAAAAAACAAGAAGGGAAAATATATTATATACAAAACTCAGCACATCAAATCATTTTACAACTATTTTTATGTTTTATTTTGTAAAAGATTACATTGTTTGATTCCTCATCTGATTTCATGGTTTCTGCGATGTACTTGACCCCTTCAATGGCACTGCGCACATCAGGATTCTTGGTGATTGATGACTGATAAGGGACAGCAGATGTTTGGTTGCCAGAAATGTCTGAGATGTCAAAATCAGCACCATAGATACTTTTATCCTGCTTCTCCTTGCCTGGGCGCTTCATTGTTGAGAAGAACATGATGTTGGGGATGGTTTCAATAAAAACCTGCCACAAAAAGTACATATTCATAATGTCAAAGAGTATACACAACAGTAGGGCATTTGAAATTAATAAACAAGACATTCTGTTTATTTCCATTAGATGGCAACATTATACAAAGCATTAAAAAAAATAAGGATTACACCATGCATGAAGAAGAGGTTGACTAAATTATCCCCATTTTCTGCTCTGCAATCATAAAAGTCCAAAATGTGTTCCCTCTGCTCCTCAGCTCACCTTACGGACCCAATCAGGCATGGTGTGAGTGCTTGGGGAACGATGGTGAGTGTTGATTACAATGACAGTAATGATGATGGAGGCAATGACGAAGACCATGGTGAAGAGCATGTATTTCCCAATGAGGGGTACTGCACTGGAGGTCGAGGGGATCAGCTCCACAATGACCAGCAGGAACACAGTCAGAGAGAGCAAGACAGAGATGCTGAGGGTCATCTTCTCACCTGGGAGACACACCAAACCATCTTCACTGCTCCTACTGACACTTTTCATTTGTCTAAAATTCAGCAAGAGACACTGAAGTTTTGCAGTGTGCAGTTTCTGTTTAAGAAATTTATGGGATGAGCCAGTATTTAGACCACAACCATTGATCCATGTTCTCAAAAGTTGTGTTGAAATAAAATGACAGCTTACATTGTACATACAGATCTGGTTGAAGAAGACCTGTGTCTTTGGTGAAAAAAGTAAAACTATCGATTATAGGTTATGTAAGCTCATCTACAAGCACATGCTCAAAGTCTTTCTGAAACTTTGGTGGAAGTTACAGAATAAAATTCAGTTTGTGAAATCCTACAACATGCAGTTGCATTACATTGCCACAAGGAAGAGCTGTTTCACAATCCTACATATGATCCTGCTCTAATATTTCATCCTTTCCTGAGCCATAAACTAGGAGTTCACTTGGTGATACAAACAATATCACACCACTATTCATTAATCTGAGCAAATTATCTACAAGAGAGGCATTTTCTCTAAATCAATCAATGCAACAAGAAAACAAATTCTGACACTATTTCAGAGAATAGAAGTGCATAGCAAGTTATTTTTCTTGCTCTGGAAGATCCAGAGAGAGCAGCTTTTGGCACCAGCTTCTCCTCCACAGTATCCTGTCAGCGGCTGTATCAGAAACAGGCATAGAGTGATGTATTATACATTAAAGCAGAGGCCTGCTTTCAGACATGGCAGCACAGAGGGACCCGGGGTAATGAAGCAGACATGCACACCGAGAACATGGCCAGATGTGCACAGAGGCAGTGCAGCTCCTGTCCTAACCGATGTAGGGACACCTCTGCCTGACAGCAAGGACAGGGATTTGGCCAACAGAAGTGTCAGCTGATAGCAGGAAAATTGTGAAGTAAGGAACAATTCCTGAGAATTTACACATTACTGTGCCTTTTCCTTCCATTACATAGATACAGTGAGCAGTAGCATGTTTTTCAGGTTAACGCATATGGTTGGTTCCAATGGGTGGTTCAGTTATGGATCTGGCTGGTTGGTAAAATACATGGATTTCTTCATCTCTGTGTCTAACAAATCTCCTATTGAATGCATATACTGTATACTATATACAATACATACTAAATATTAATAGTTTCTTATTTAAAATGATTGAAATGAAAGCTGTTATGTGACTGCACTTAGTTCAGTTAAACCAATACATACATTTGTAGACCATGCCACACAAAAAAAAACAACAAACAAAAAAACCTCGATTCGATAAGTGATTTGAAAGGATTCAGATTAAATAAACATTATGCTGTAATCAGATTTAGTAAAATGTTATCAAACTCCAACTCTATTGAAATGTCACCTAGGGGTGCAGTGGCTTGCCTGTGGAAACTTAAGCAGTGATAATGACCATTTATTCATTTAACTCATTAATTTTATAAGTGTACAATAGACATTAATCTCAAGCAATGAGAGAAGATGCATGTACCAGATTTCCCCACCAGCTAATTTGCATCTGCAGGTGTATGACCTTATTCTCATGTTTCTGTAAAATCAAACAACAGGGTTAACGTACCAGAGTCTGTAGGAAGATAGAAGACAAGGCCAGTCAGGAAGGAGAAGAGCATGCAGGGGATGATAACGTTGACAATAAAGTAGAGGGGAAGACGCAGCATGAGGAAGTGATAGGTGATATCCAGGTAGGGAGTATCTGGACAGCAGGCGTAGTACACGAAGTGCTTCCAGCTGCGGAAATCCTTCATCACCCACTCTCCACTTTCCATGAAGTGACTCAGGTCAGGCCTGTCACTGTCCTAGTGGAGAGAAGTAATAAGGAGGTATAGAACCAGAATCAGCCAGATGGGTATCTTTCTATTCTCAACACTCATTAAAAGACTGAAACCAGGAACTGGGGTTTTATGAGATTGTATGTCCATATTATAAGATAAATGGTTTTGCTAGCATACTAGATAATAAAATCTGAGTATCATCAATTTAATCAGGATAAAACATAATTATTTTGTTAGAAATCAACAACTAGAGCTCTGATGAGGCTTTGAACATCAACCTGTGACTATGACACCTGGGAGGTGTGGTTGCTGAATGCTAAGAAAGTGCTCAGATTGTGAAGTTGATTTTGAGAAGTCTGGAAAGTTAACATTATGTGAAGCTATTTTCAGAAGTCAGGATTTAATCCTTTCCATGGACATTACATTCCTAGGAGTTTGGTAAAGAACATATTTTATTGTTATTACAGGATTGATGATGACTAAGTTTCCGTCGTAAGTCCAGGTTCCCAGCTTCATGCTGCAGTTCTGGAGGTCGAAGGGAAAATGAAGCACAATGATTTCACAGTAGCTCTTGAAGATGGCAGGTGGGTTCCATGTGATCAGCCCGGTGTGTTCTAGCAGTACTTTGGTCTCATGAACAATGGCAAAGTCGCCATCAGCACTGTAGGCACAGATAAACACAGGCAGCTTCAACATGGGAGGTAATAAGTTAAATGCTAATGTGGGGGGACATTAGTGCCTGAGGCTGGTTATGGCCCAGCCAACCAAAGCTCAGCATGGCACGAGTAGTTGTGGCAGCAGAGTTGGTTGTCAGGGAAAAATAGCTGTGTGTCAGACGCAGCATATGGTGTGAGGGGACCTGCAACACACAGGCCAGATTTAGCCTGATGAAATCTGAGCCTCACACAGTGGAGAAACTATAGGAACATGTGAAGCAAAACTTCACTGACAGCATGTTTTACTGTAGTGGTCTTTTTTTTTTTTTTTTTTTTTTTNTTTTTTTTTTTTTTTTTTGTTTAGGTCAAGTAAAGCAATAGAAATTAAATAAAGGATTTTAGAAAACGGTATGATATGGATCAAATATGGCTTGATAACTTACTTGTTGTAGAGAACTAAATCAGGCCGCCAAATGTCAGTGGATGGAACTCTGATCTTTTTGATTCCACCATAATCCTCTGGGCTCCACTGCAAGTTCACATCTTTCCATTGCTGGAAATAATACACACAGAGACACCCAGGTCAGTTGGCTGTAGTTCAAAGACAAAACCCATTATACAATTTTGTTTTGTAAAAGAAAACTAATAATAATGAGCAATTATTGGCAGAAAAATTATGCAAATTGGGATACCTCCAAAGATACTGCAATATTTTGTATATTAATTATTTTGTATCTGTGCTGGAGGGTTTCATTCCAAACTAAGTCATTCCCTAAATTTCATCAATCAGTTTTCCAAAATTATAAACAACAACTCCTAAATTCAAAAGTTACCAATGTTAAACTTTAATGCTATCGATCTAATTTTGTTTGAAGAGTGTTGTAATGATCAAAACAAACAACAAATCACACTGTTATTACAGAGAAGAACACAAGAGTTTATCTAGAATAAAATCATCCAATTAAATAAAACAAATTAAGAACAAGGTCAGGAGATGGCAGGGGAAAGTTATTATGTGTGCAGTATACTGAAAACCTTTTATCTTAAAAAGATATATATAGTGAAGATTTTCTTTATTGTTTGTCACGACAACATATATGAAAATGTATTTATATGCACACAGTTACATGTCTTTAGACCGCAGTGCTTCAAATATGTCTTTCAGATTAAACATTTGTACTTTTTATTAAGTTTATTTCTCTGATCAGGATTTTGTAATTTGCAGCTGTAGAAGCTGCATGATGTTTTTTTGTTGGTTTTTTTTTTTTTTTTTTTNTTTTTTTTTTTTTTTTTTACCAATCTGTGCTGTTGTGTCACACCTAAAACAAATGTATGAATCTTTTAAAACAAACCTGCTTCAGTCGCACATTGCTGCTGACAATCTGGTTAACCTCGTCCTATGGAATCCAGAAGAATTTGTTAAGATGGCTGTTCACACTGAACCTTTCCACACATGATGTGATGTATTTTGACATGATGCCTCACCACACTGATGAGCTGGATGAGCTGAAGGCCTACAGTAACAACCACTGGGTCCTTGAAGTGATTTACAGGACGAACAACCTTATTGTACCCGTTGAAGAGAGTTTTAACCAGGCGTGTTTCATCAGTAGAGGCCCAGGCAGCTCCTGAAACACACCAACACACTATACAGCATACATGTTTCTAACGCTGAGGTAAATGATAGATGTAGTGAGTGTCAGATACTATGTATGAATATGTGTGTATAATGTGCTGTATATCTTTAATGTGACCTTAAACTGACACACTTTTGTGGTATATAGTGTACTTGGATAGCCAGCATTTCAAAGGGCTAGGCATTATTAAGGTAATTTTGTAATTTTAACATCATTTATAAAAATGTGCTTGTGATACAGTATGTAATCCATCACAGCAAACCACACGCCATTATTATTATTTTTTTTTTTTTTTGTCAAAGTTACTTAATTGATCAAACATGGAGCTACTCAACATGCAACATATGTTTCTCTGCCAGAGAATATAGTCCCAGGAGAAAACTGCTTTTATCAAGAAATTAAAACAAATGCTTCTTCTATAAGCATAAGTGTTAGTAGGCAAAACACTGAATTTTAAGGTGGGTGTATCACATGAACATTTGATTTGGAAAGGTTAGGGAATTTAGGGAAAATACAATTTAATGGAAAATGGTTGCCAGTAACATAACATGTATGCAGGTAGTATTTCTTGGTGCTCAAACATAAAAAAAAAAAAAAAAAAAANAAAAAAAAAAAAAAAAAAACACTGGTATGGTCCTTTAAACGTACTCTGAGTACGTTTAAAGGACCTCTCACCAAAATGCAGTCCTTTCCAACAATTTATCACAGGAACACAATTTCCATAGATTTCTTTTGTTGTGATTCTCTTCAAAAATTTTCAATCATCTACTGCACCATCAGGGGATGTTTCATGTACCACTGGTGGTAGGTGCACCACAGTTTGAGAACCACTGCTTTACAACACCATCTTAAAAGATAGAATTATTGTAGGGATACTGTACTGAACCATAATAAACAGGCAGTAGTCACTGGGTCACTGTGATTCGGTGTCTAAATATGGCAATACTCCTTTTAAATGTGTAATGGCAGCTCTGCAAAGATCGCCAATAAAGATATTCTCATGCTATTTCTGCTACTTATTTGTCACAAGCTGGGGCAGTATCCCTTTTCATTCCTCAGCCTTGACCTTGAAACGAAGGTCACTTTGCAGCAACATGCTGCTGAATGGCTGAATGATTCTCCAGACATTCAGCTCAGTAAACTGAGGAATTGCTGGAACATAATTATGCAGGTTCATGTGGTCACAGACAGCCAGAGGTTAAAAAACAAACTCAAAACAATACACACGCCCTTGTCAGTTCGAGACATTCTGCACCAAATTAAAAACTGCTCATTAGTTTTATTGTTGAATTGGATCAGCTTACAATGGCCTGAGGGTAGTTTCCATTAAGCATACTTAATAAGAAGAGGGTTTGTTAACAAATTCTAATCTCTAGTTTGTATTATGTTTTATATTATATTAAAGGCTACAAGAAAATGTGTTTCTACAGTTACACATCAGATTCAGTGTAAAAAAAAAAAAAAAAATCCTTACCTGCTAGAATCATTAGATGAAAAATAACAAATAAAGCTTTCATCCTTGCCGATACTGTCTCATAAACCTAGGCATCCAAATCAAGATCCACCTTCAACACGTTGCCTGTTGCCCACCTGAGAATTGAAGAGGTTTGACCCACCTAAAATATGCTTTCAGCACTGGCAAATGACTTATTGTACGACCTCAAAGCTCTGCACTGGCATGGGTATTATTGTCAGTTGGTGTGACTGACTGCCAATGCGTGTTATTTGAGAGGGCCACATTCTTTGTCGTCTGTTCTAAGAGCAACATGCCAGCAATAATCTACCACTAAAATATCCCATCCTGAACTTGATGCACGGAACTTTGAGGTCTAGAGACACAACAGGCAGTTTTTCTAGTACTAATGTTAAATGATTAATGCTTGGATGCTTCTTATAAAATGTTTAACACCTCAGTAACAAATAAGACTTTACCAGACTTCATAACAATGCCACATATACTGTATAATCTGTTTCTTCCATTGAAAACTAATTATGTTTATGCTTCAGTTTGATTTTATACACGTTTCTTTGAAGTAAGCACATATTTGGTGTCACAGGAAACCTCAGAATCGTGACAAGAATTTAAATTGTCAGTTTGAGCAATGCATGCTAAAGCAGCATACATTTACATGAACTCAGATAAAAATATTGCAAAACAGGGAAGAAGCTGTTAAATTTTGACGTTATTATGTTTTTTTAAGTGTTTCTTAGCGTTCTGAGATATAGGGAATTTTTCAAAAGTGTCAACAATTTCTTCAAAAGCAATACAGCGATCCCAATAAGAAAAATAATTCATATCTATTCCATGACAGATTGTCAATGGGTGCAATGTTGTCAAGATCTGGATAAGGAAGGATAAGGACTAATGTGTTTGGACAGGGGGCACATTTAAGGAATTGCTGTACAGTAACACATAGGGCAGAAACATGCAACAGCTACTAATGTGTAGCATTAGCAAAGCATTTTGATGTATCTTTAATGGTTACTGCGATAGATCCAGAAAACTATGGCATTTATTATATAGTTCTTCCTCTTTCTTTAGTTTTTTTTTTCATTAGAACAAGACACATTTTCCACATATTCTTTGAGCTTGTTCAACCTTGGCAAAGGTATGCATTCTAATGGGTGCTCTTCTTGTTATTTATTTAGAAGTTATTGTCACAATGATTTTAATGTCCAATTATCTAACCCAAATAGATATTTTTTTTTTTTTTTTTTNTTTTTTTTTTTTTTTTTAGATAATTCAGATATTCAAATAGCCTATGATTCTGCAGGCCAAACATTACACCAGCTTACCCCTTCTTTACTCTGCACCCACTCCACCCTGACAACCCTGTGATGGGTCAGGCAACTCAATTTCCTCACAACCCAAACCCGTTCAATCAGCTAGTCACTCGACCGCTAGGCTCATTCATCTCACTTAGAGACAAATGAGCAGTTTGGCAATGTCTGAATTAAGAGAGATTTATCTCAGCACACCCTCCCCCTCTCCAATCACTCAGACCACCTGAATTTACACCATGTAAGCACAGCTTTGCCTTTCTTCAAGACTCTCATCTAACACGGGACGAGCCATCATTATATCTGCAGCCTCCCAGTCCCAGTCAGACACTTCTATTACTCTATCCAGTGTAAATCAACATTTTCCAGCCTAAGCAGCAGTGTGTGCGCTTTATTTTAGCTCTGTTCTGTATGGCATTAAAATGCTCATTGGATCTGAACGAATCTGCCTTTGCAATATCTGCAGGGGGTGGATGAACACTGGACAACATGCTTGATATTTATGCCTTTTATGTAGATTATGGGGATTAGACTGTATTGAAGAGATTAGCATGTGTGTTTAATGATATATTTTTGCATAATTTCCAACTTAAAAATAGCAACATATATAACTGGGTAGCAATTTTTTTTTAAATTTCTTGGGAGATAAAATCCCTTACTTTTAAGTATTGTGCCGGTTTAAGATGCAACAACACAACAGTCCAAATCACGGTTAATGTCATTTAATCTTGATAATAAAACCTTAAGCACAGAGCCAGTTATTAAACCATTAAATTATATAATAAGTAATGTAATCTTTTATCAGTATCTACGACCCAAGCAGTCTAATCATAATACATACGTACACTGAGGCATTTTGTTTGTGAAATATGATTTTTTTTTTTTTTAAAAAGAGAGAGAAAATATTCAAACAATGATATACAGGCAAAGCTACAGAAACAGTTTCCATTTCTCATATTTCACATGGGTGAACTGAATATTACTTTTACTTAAGCATTTGGAAATGTATTTAGGTCAGCCTCCTACAGGATGAGAGTATTACCATCCAGTCAACAGAGAAAGGTCAGTTATCTCATGGATCACAGACTTTCAGATTTAGTCTCATTACTGGGAATAAAGCACATCCACCACACAATAAATTTGGTAAACATTACGTGACGTGCATGAGGAGCCTTTCAGCCTGGTGTTATGACAGCAGCTGGCTGAGAGATTGAAAGCTTGATAGCTTTATTGGTGTGTGGTTTTCACAACCACTTCCTAATGGAGATGAAGGTATGATATATTTAAAATGGCTGATAATGGAGGGGAAGCTAAACAGCTGAACGAGAATCCAATTTTGCCACACAATCGCCAGAGACAATCCGAATTCTTCTTGTATTAAATAAGTAAGTATGATGTGGCCAAAAAAAAACCCCTCTAAGTAGTAATTGTTTGCCAAGTAGTAATTGTTTCTGAATTGCTTTGCCAGGAAATCTGAGTTATTAAACCACACTGATCATGAAGATGTATTATGTATGTATGTATGTATGTATATATGTATGCAGGGCCAGTCTTAGCATTTTGGGGCCCTAAGCAGATTTTGAAATTAGACCTCACCAACCCAGTCACAACAAAATTATGACAGATTAGTTTGTCTTATAACCTTGTATTTCACAGATATTTTCTAGGAATTATTGCATGTAAATGTGGGAGAAATGTATAATTATTGTGTTTAATAAAGTCTCTGACGTGACTATGCATTTAAGAGGGTC
Source organism: Lucifuga dentata (assembly GCA_014773175.1). Classification (NCBI taxonomy): domain Eukaryota; kingdom Metazoa; phylum Chordata; class Actinopteri; order Ophidiiformes; family Bythitidae; genus Lucifuga; species Lucifuga dentata. The sequence goes on from VXCM01000175.1 coordinate 410,578, forward strand.
AAACGCTCCAAGTTTATGTGGTAGGTAATTTGTACAAAGAATATTTTCCAGGCTGAGAGATAGAAATGTTTATTCTCCTTTGTTATACATTTAATCTGCTGGATATGCTTAGCAACTGTAACTACAAGGTATCTGCTCTCTATCTTGTAACCTTGGTTGTAGATATGTTCATCTGAGAAAATGAAGATCTTTTGCTTGCACCTGTGGCTGTCTCGTTATGGGGTGATTCATATTCAGTCACATGATCACCTACGCAAAGAGCTGAATTGTTTGTATCTTATTATAATGTGAATGTGATTCTCTGCTTTTCAGAGCCAACATGACTGTACATGGATTACATATATATATAGTTTTTGATTCTGACTCATCACACCTCTCCTTGAGAAATTATCTGACATTTTAAATGAAAGAATAATTTCCCAGATAGTAAATACCATCCACATCAAGACCACCAAAATCATACTTAATATATAATAATTATAATTAAACCTAATCCTTAGCAGGGGCCCCCCTGGTGGTAAAGGGTTACTACGCAGTTGCTAAATATATAGGGTCAGAACAATGGTGCATGGATTTGTTCTGAGAGCCTACAGAGCATGATGCTGATCATGTAAGGAGTCACCAATGAACATGTATGACTTGTATGGCTTCATCTTGGAAACTTCGATTGTATTTAATTAAATCTAAATGCATAAATTTCATGTGGCATTGTCAACAATTAACAGCCTCCTGAATACACGGGATGACGCCTTAGGTACTGTGGCTTTTGTTTTAATCTCACTATGAATCAGTGTGACTGATGTGTTGACATGAGTTTATGCACAATCACGTGTGGCATTTAGGCACAACATGTCACTGTGAATATCTGAATATGAAGATGACTAATGGCCTTATTTGTCAGAGTCTTTTTTTTAAAGCAACATTAACATGTTTTATTCTCACAAGCACACAAACACTTTAACACAAATTTAATGCTGATTTTCATGATGACAATTCAAATGACTCATACAGAAATTCTCAGGTTTAATAAATTAAAGTACCCATGCACACATTGTGTTTAAAACATTACAGTAAAAAGCATTAAAAGCACAACCAATGCTGTTTAAAATACAATAAAAATTGTAAGGTCAGGCAAATGCAAAGAGTACACTAATAGGAAAGGCTCAAGTTTACATAAAAACAGCTGTGGACATAAAAAAAAAAAAAAAAANAAAAATACAAGATCATAAAAATTACCCCCCAAAATCTGTATCTTATTTTTATATCCAGCTATACAGTGCTTCACAGAAATAACTACACAATAGGCAACTAGGAATCAATAACTACTAAAGAACAAACAGAAGTGAAATCACAATGCAGCACGAACTTTAACGCATGCTGGGTCACGACTACAAAGCAAGAGAAAAGACAGACCTCGCACCATGCATGCTGGTCTGTCAGTGTCTGGAAATCCCCCGACAAAAATGGGGAGACATAAGTACAAGTGTGAGGTACATCATCCACACCCAGTACAGGGGAGGAAAGATGCTGGATCAGTGCTAGTTCATCCACAGGGCATAGAAAAACATGTATTAATTAATCAATCTAATACAAAGATTCATTCAAGTCTTTACACAAAAGAATGATTAGTTTGCTGTTTTATAAAAGTCCTGATCTGTGTTTAGAAGAGTATGTCTTCATTCTTAATGAGTACCTCCACTACCTGTCTCTGGTAGCGGATGTCATTGAGTGCGGTTATGGCATCCATGTTTGGAGCTTGCATGAGCGTGGGCCCGAAAATGATGGCAAGGTTCTCTGCATTCATCAGGTTGTATTTCTCATTCTGTGTCACCCTGGAAAGTGTGTAGAACTTAGAATCACAAATTTATCCCGGAAACAATGATTTTTTTTTTTTTTTTTTTTTTTTTTNAAAAAAAAAAAAAAGAAGAAGACTTCTGAGATTAAGGTCAGAATTCTGACTTTATAATCAGAATTCTGAGAAAAAAGTCAGAATTCTGACTTTTTTTTTCTCAGAATTCTGATTTTAATCTCAGAAGTCTTCCTTGTTTTTTAAGTGGCCATAATCCTCCTCCATAGTATGGTGACTGGGTGGCTCACCTCTTTAAATGTGCCATGAGGTATTTCAGAGTTTCACTGTGTGATGGTGGCAGCAGAGTTAGAGCCTCGCGGAAAGCTTCAAGCTTCTTTTCTGGGTCTGTAAGCTCTGAGAAACAAAAACCAGAGCATATTATTACAGCAGCCATTCTGTGGCAGACACTGAGAATACTCTCACACCAGGAATGAATCTAACTAATTTACATTAAGTCAATCTGCATTTGAGATGCGACAACACAAATAAATTCTGCCCTTGTCACTGTATGATTGTTGTTTTTTGCAAATAAGCTGAATAAATAAAGTTAACGATTTAATCACATTTCTCTTAAAAGTTTCACTGAAGTTTAATGATGCTGCTTGAAAAAAAAAAAACACTGACAATAGAGGGCAATGTTTTTACTATCTGTCTTTGATGGATAATAAAAGAAACTCCCTAAATATGGAGTAGAATAAACCCTTCACTGACACAGCCACTAATATGGTATTTGTTGCAGGGTTATTGTATTTGATAGCATTACATTGTACAGGTCTACTCCCCTCAGCTGCTATATAGCTACATCTTGCATACTGTATGTACCCAGCAAAGCATTTTCTGCAAAATAGAAAATGAAGAAAGATAAAAAATCAATTTAAAAAATTAAGTGGATGACAAATTGCATAACACTTATAATCTAATTTATATTTAATGACCACTAGGCCGGGTTTATACTTGATGTTATATACTGCATAAGTGTCTGCTCATATTTGCTACATGAGCGGTGTTGATCTCATAGTCGACTGCATATGTTAATCCAGAGAATTAAATACTATCTCCAACAGTGAGCAATGTGGGTCCTAAATCATGCCTGCTCTGCATTGGAACACATTAAAAACTACTTCTGAATTCGCCTAAGAGTGTAAACAAAGATGGTGACAATAATAAAAAGATAATTGCTTTTACTTGTGTTACAAAAGGAAAGAAAAAGTGGCAACGACAGCAGAGATGGTACATGAAGCCAGTAAACCAATTCAGCCTTGCTTGATCAGCTTCTCATTGCTATCAGTCTTTGTTACTGTGCTGTTTACATGAACAAAATTGACATTAGTGCCCCCCACTATTTTATAAGTACTGCATCTTTTGAATGCATAGTGTTAATTCTAGAAGATGTGTGCAATCCAGCAAGCGAATGTGCAGTGGCAGTCATCTTACATACACAAGTATAATTCTGGCCTTAAAATAATAGACAGAAAATGTGGTTAATAATGAATCAAAAACACTGAAACAGACAGGTTCTAATAGCAAAATTCAGCTGATTTTGTATACTTTTGACTTACTTGCAGCCTCAATGAACCTGGAGTAAGCATCATATGAGATGATAGGAACAGGCAAATCCCTGAGGTACAGTTTCAGTGCACCTGTGATGATGTTTATGTCTTCATAGGCATTCACTGAGATGTCTGTCTTTTCACCATCTTCAAAGGTATGTCATGGAATAAGGGATAGAACAAAAATAGAGATTTAAACAACAGCAGCAGTATGCATTCAGTATGCATTGAGGAATGCAGGGATTTTATGTTACCATGAAGGGGGAAAAAATCTCTGCTTGCTCTGTATTTTGCAAAGAGGCTGCTATCATCCGCCTGGCCTGTTTTATTCTGACTTTCCTTCAGTTATGTATGCTATCCAAGCAGGCCATGGCCTACTTGTGCTGGCAGACTGAATATCACAGTGCTGTGAGCTGGAATGACACTCTGTCATGGATGATCTCCCACATGCAGCTCTGGCTGGAGTTTAGCCATTTGCTGCAGGGTTTTCCTGCAGTTAAAATTCACACTGCACTGGGCCAAGACAGGCTCATGCTTGCTAAGTCTACTACTGAATCCCAACACAGTGGAAAAGCTTTTTATAGTGACTTTTTCTCTATGTTCGAGGCAAGAGGAGTGCACTCATGGTTTCTGTCCCCTAAGGTCCTCCTGTCCGTCTGTACTGTAAAACCCTGCGTGACAGGGAAATGTCAGGACAGGGTCTGCTCTCCCAGATGGACACTAATCCCTCAACAATGTGTCGCTTTTTGATTAATCTGAACTGTTCTGTGTGTTTTACATTAACACATGTAAGCGTGTAAAGACACCCATCATGCGGTGAGCTGACAGAAATCTATAAAACAAATACCAAGCTGTCTAAAAGACAAAGACACACCTTTATCAAATGCCATCTTAACTTCTTCCACTGAATCGCTGAATCCTGATATTCTGTAGAGGCCTTCAGACTTCAGTCCTTGAGGAAGAAAAAAACATGACAACAAACATTTTTTAACATTATCAGGGCTGTCACATGACTGTATGAGTGCCCATGTCATGTAGAAAGATTACCTTGGGTAATCTAGGAAACACCATTAGACGCTCTTAAATATGCATAAGAAATTAAGAGTAAAAGGTCCACAGTACCACACGAGGGAATAACATGAGCAGATGCAAATAGTTTTCTGCATCACTGGGCAAAATAATAAAGACATAAATCAAACTTCGCTAAAGACATATATTAGAGGCAGACAATGAAGAGCCATGAGAGAGATGCAGGATTTAACTGAAATGCAATCAACTGAGGCGGGAGGAAACACAGTAATCTATTCCTCATTATACATGTACAATTACTCTCATCATGCCTATCAGCATACTACCATACACCGCCATTAACACCCTGTTATTAATATAATCAAAATAAGTGCAGAGATGGCATGCTATAAACTGCTTCAATGTCCGATCAGGTTTTTCTTGTAAATCTATTTTCAAATGGCATTTTATAGAATTCCTAGTATAAGAATTTAAATATCTATGTTAAAACTATGAGTTACCAATTTACATGGTATACCTGCACTAATGCAATACAACAAAATGGGCTTGAAATAAATTTTGTATGTTCAGTTTTTGTTGCCCACTTTGTCAGGAAGGCGGTACAATGTTTTTGTGTTCTCTGAATAAAATATAGTACACACTGGGGAACAGAATAGTAGAAACAACAAATGTGTATGTATATGTATATGTATATGTATATGTATATGTATATGTATATGTATGNTAGAAACAACAAATGTGTATGTATATGTATATGTATATGTATATGTATATGTATATGTATATGTATATGTATGATGACAGGTTGTTTCATGTAGATAGATTTTAAAAAGTGTTTTCTTTTTGTTTGATTGTTTAAAAAATTAATTTAAAGTAAAGTAAGTAAATAAATAAACCTCAGTCAGAGCACCCTGACAGCCAATCAAGCCCCCACTGGGCTTGATTGGCTCCCCTCACTAAAGACGTATTCTTCTTATTAAGTCATTGCAGCATTTTAACTAAAACTCTGCACTCAGATTTGCCTTATTTGAATGATCAAACACTTATTATTGTAGCTATTATTGATAGTGGAACCAATCAGGTTCCACTATCATGACTGAAAGGACTTCAAATTAATTCAGTAAGTACTTTTTATACATTTACATCACAAAGACCATTTTTCTTATCCCAAGCCATAGCAGAAGCACAGAAATACACACACACACACACACACACACACACACACACACACACACACACACACACACACCCTAAACTAACCTCTTGACTCAATCTCTCGTATGCACATATCCACCACCATGGGTCGTGCTGTGTTATAGGCTTTCACCAGGGTTGTGAGGTCACAGCTGTAGACTTTACGGACATGTCTGAGGTCTGGCTTGCAGTCGTTGGGCACCATAGCTGAGCAGTGTTTGTGGACATTCAAACCACAATCTGCAAAGAAACAAGGAGAAGGATTAGAGATGGTAGAGCTTACAGCATGTATTTATATTCAAAACAGTCATGATGGAGGGGTGATATAGAATTTTAATTTCCACCATGAAACCTGACTACCAGCTGAATTATTTCTTGCAGGTTAGTCAATGCATCTCAGTACTGAGTGATGTCAAATCCATATTCAACTCCAAGTTAATTGTCATTTGGTTGACTGGTTTGGTGTGTGTGTTTTGGCTTGTAGAAATCTTAATCCCATTGATTAGCGTGTGCCCTCTGAATGTCATGCAGCCACTGGAGAGTTCCTTTCAAAAAGCTGATGACAGCTATGACATTGGAGTCACATTGAGTAATAACAATCACTTCTAAAGAGGCATTTACTCACCAAAAATAATGAATGATGCAAGAATGATCCATAAGATGAGGCACTAATTTTTTACCCATTTGTATTTAAAAAAGCTAGAATAAATGAATTTCAGGCAAAAATCATTTGAAAATATCACATAAATGAGATGATGTTTGTTTTACTATATGATATATTTTGACAAAGGAAGCACCTCCCTGGGTATTCAAACTGTATATTAGTCATGATGTCAGCATAAGTATCCCTCACTGCTTTTTGTATTTAGTCACAGCGAATAGAGCCTGAGGCACAGCTGTTCCAGGGCAGGTTTCATCTTGGAGAGAACAGAGGAGCCTGCAGAGAGCAGACGCAGAGACTCCAACCCTGCTTCGTAACAGTGGCTCTTAGAGGGAATTAGAAGCGCGGTGAAAGCAGTGGCCTGGAGGAGGGACAGTCAGCACTGCTGTGTGCTCCATTCTTTTCCAAATCCAAGCTCGCACACAATGGCTGTAGCAGAAGCAATTCAGGCGCTGCGGGCTACACTAGACCTAGTTTCCACGGACTAAAATGGGACAGCTAGATTTTTTGAACATTCACCAAGTTCTTAGCTTTTTTGTTTTTTAATAAATGCTTTGTGCTTTAATTCCAAAAATCCTAAAAAAAAAAAAAAATAATAATTTTGACACCCAGGATGAACTGATACTTTATAATTGTAATTTTCAAAAAACTCCAACTTCTAAAAATCATAGCCTCTATGCTTCTGAGGACATTTTGATTAATATGGGTCCCTGGAGAAATTCATGCAGGCTGCATTTATATGCATTGATGCAGAAATGTAATTACCTTAAGAGATGATTCTCTTAAAGATATGAGACGGGCTGTATAATAGAGCAGGGCCTGTAATCAGACACAATTCTCCTGTGCTACTTTTGTCCACGTGCACACAGTGATGGCTCTGGTGAGCTGTCTCAGGTGGGCTGGGTGTGGGTGAGGGTGAGGCAACGGCCAAGAGACACTAGAAGCCTCGAGACAGGGGACACTGCTTTACTGCTCTGTCAGCTCTGTATCTGTTGCTGTGGTGAGGATGTTGTAGTGAGGATGGGCTGAGCTCGGGTTTGGGTAAAAGGCTTTGACATTGATGGTTGTTTCAGGTTGTCTGGTTGCTACTTTCTAATCAGCACATTATCACCATGTCTAACTGCTGCAATGCTACAGAGATGCACTGTCAGGTCTATCAGATCTGTTTTTAGACTAGAACAGAGGTAAAATTTAGTTGTATCACTATGTCATATTTAAGATTTAAAATGTTACCACCAGCAACTGTGTGTTAACTAACAGTGTGACCTAGCTTTCTGGTTGAAGTCGCTGAATTTTAATGTGTGAAAATAGGCTCCTTCCCCACGCTCTGAGCATGCTCCTCATTACAGAGACATGCCAGCTTTGTTTTCTGTCACAAGCATGACGAGATGAGGCTGGGGGGGGGGGGNGGGGGGGGGGGGGAGTACTCTGATGAGGAAATGTGGCACAACAAGCACAAGCAGAGGCTGGCTGCCTGGCACTCAGCCAGAAGCAGTTCCCACATACAAAAAGAAAAAGGGGCTGGGAGAACAGTTTTGGTATGCAAATTTGAGCATCATGTGAGACTTCAGTGCCCTAGATTCTGGTGGCCACGGCTGAGTCTAAAGGAATGGCAATATAAGAGTCTACAAAGACTGGATCCAAACATACAGAATGTGCCTTTCTTCTGGTTTTGTCTGCTTTCAAAATCAAGACTTCAATAATTAATGTCATAGCTCACAATGATTTGTGTGCCACAGTTTGTTTCATCAATAAATCGTCAAATATCGACATCAGACCATATTATTGCACTGTGGGAACAGGAAATTAAATCTAACTGCTGTGAACTAAAATCTGTTGTGTCTGAAAAGCAGAACAAGACCATTTAAAATTGAATATGTGTATGTTAAATCAGTTAAATAAACGAGTAAAGGAATTTTTTGTGAGTCTAATTTTCCTACTAAATAGCAATGAAAACAAAGAATAGATGAATATNTTTTTTTTTTTTTTTTTTTTTTACTGCTGTGGGACTAAATAATAATAATATCTTTTCAAGATGCAGAGAATTGAACTCCAAATACACTTCAGCATATTGTCATTTGCCTCATTTGCTGCAGATAGTTTGCTGGAAGTCACCTTACAGGGTTACAATGGAGCTGATGCTGCCCATTAAATTTATGGAGGCAGGAACACAGACATATGATAATAATGACAACATGACAAGACAGGAAGCCCAGCCTGACTATGAGCTGTAAAAAAATCTCATCATTATCTGAAAAAAAAAAAAAAAAAAAAATTCAAATAACTGTGAGCTACTTTTAGATTTTGAATAATATGAGCTCCTGAGCACCGACAGCTCTGAAAAGTAATTCCTCCACTCATTTGGACTGATTATCCCATTCACAAATGCAATGAGAAACAATCAGGTCAAATGTATGGGTTTAACACGCTGTAAAGTATCTGTTACATCACAGGAAATCTCACAGAAACATGGCCCGCATTTTACTCTGTTATACAACACAAATCCAGGGCAAGAACTACTGGTGGGATTTCAGATTAAAGATAAATAATGCACGTCCAGTTGCACTCAAAACCAAGTAACCCATATAGAGAAGTGATCCCTTTGTGCTACATGGCTATAAAGAAAGAGGATGCTGTAAATGGACTGAATGATGTCACAGAGGTCATTAATGCCTAGAACTGAATGTACCTGCACATTTGACCCCCTGAGCCATGAGTCCCCACATGAAGCTGGCACAATGTTCACACCAGTGAGGTCCCCGGAAGCTGTGGACCTGCAACAGAGAGGAAGACAGCGATAGATATTAGCAATGAAGTCCAATGCCAAGGCAGACGTACAACAAGGGGGAGCTGCAGCCTTTCACTCTGTGGACACCCCCAGCCTGTCTTTTGGAGTGGTAGCTGCTGCCATCTTAAATGAGGCAGAGTTGGAGGGTTTTCTCTATGTGGAGGAGGATTGTTGTTTAAACAGCCACTCAAACTGACAGTGATTGGGCTGGATGCAGTGGTGATTCAGAGCAGGGGACACTTTGCCATAATGCCACAGTAGGGTTTGACGTCTAACCAGTGCGAGGGTGCAAGTTGTCAGGGAAATTTGCTATGGAAACAATAAGAAAAGGAGCCTCACACTCCAGCAGGTAACAACAGCCCAACCAATCAGGAAGGCCTCTGGGTGCAAGCCTCTGGGAGCAAGAGTGAGAACAACTCTCTGAGTATTTCTGGCTACAGCAGCTAGCAGGCATGCTGGTTAAATGCATTATTTCTTTGTGATATAGAATTGATTTTCTGTCACATGAACAAGTGATCAACAACATAGGAATTTATGAACAGTCAGCCATTGTTATTGGTTGTACAGTTACCTGGAGTAATGTGATTTACAGAATCTTGTACTTTTAATCACACACCCAATCACTTAATAGATTGTATAAGTAGTCTTTGTTTTACTGGAACATATGCCTTTTATAGGAAATAATTAGTTTAGTAGTTCAGTTTAAAGGAGGGAGTATGGCATCCTCACATTGGAGAATTTGTCAAAAACAAAAAAAAAAGAAAAGAAAATGGAAGAGTGTATATGTACCATGATGATCAGATTTGATCAATTTAAAAAAAAAAAGAAAAAACATATTTGCAGAAGGTGATTTAGAGGATGGATGGGTATGGATGGGTGGATGGATGGATGGATGGATGGATGGATGGATGGATAGGTGGATGGATACTGTTGCCCTTCCCACTGGGAGTTTATCAGAAAGGAGATACACCTCTCATCAATATGGCTATTGGCTTTCAGTATCTATTATAAATCTATACTATATACTACTCTGCTATGCTATACTGCACTATACCATACTCAGTCTATCATAAATCAAAACTAATTTTAAACCCAGTCTTGGCTGTGGGAATTTCAAACACAGCAATAAATGCATAAAACACTCTTAAAATGTTGAAAATCTACATCCAGCAATATGAGAGAACAAAGAAGCAGAAACAGGCTGAGGATCATCAGTCTGAAAGCCTTGAAGGAAACGTTTCTCTCTGCTGTCCATCCCATTAACCGACCAAACTAGAGTGAGGCTGAGTCTGCTGACAAGAGCCAAATGGGGAAACAGTCCTCCACTGTTTCCCCTTCCATCAGCCTAATCTCTCCATCTGCTGCTCAAACTAACAGCAGTGGTCCACAGACCACCCAACAGATTTTCTTTCTGGACAAACCCAAACAGCTCTGTTCTCATTCTTTCTGATGCTCAGCAACACTCCCTACTCCCATCACCACAGAGAACACATGAAAAGCAACCCTCTGGTCACAGCATGTTTAAAATTAAGACAACATTTTGGAGCCGGGGATAGTTAACAGAATGTTTTGTGTCTCACCTTGAAGTTGTGGACTTTCTCGTACTTGGGTGTCCGGTCGCTCTCCCTCAGCGAGGCTCTGCGGACCAGTGAGGTGAGCTGTGAATATGCAAACAGTTTGAGTGGCTGCCAAAAAGTGGCTGGAGGTTTCTGTGGCCCCATTCTCATCCCCAGTGCTGCTGCCAGAATGTCCTCCTGGTTGGTCTCTCGCTTGGCCTTTTGCACCAGGGACTTCTCTTCCTTGTGAACCTCGTAGGACTCTCTAGATGGCATTCTGGTGCTGTAGTCTCAAGAAACAAACCCTATGGATGAGTCAAAAAAATGTAGCGGGTCCCTACTGAGAAATGAAAACTCCTTGATGCTTAAAGCAAGTCTTGATCAAGCAGCATTATTTGCATTGTCCCAAACAAACAAGGACATCACTGAAAAAAAAACAAAAAACAAATTTAAACCATGAAAAGAGTCCAGAAATCAGTTAAAACAGTCCAAAACAAGACAACTGTGGGCACTGTTAAATCCTCTCACACCAGGGACAGTGGAGTGAAGCCCTTTGATAGAAGTGCCTGGTTTTATACAAAAGAGGTGCAGCCCTGCGCTCATGTGGTTCCCTGGGAATCCGTATGCAGATGAGCTGAGTAGTTGCGTTAATCCTCTCCTCCCTGTGCAGAGCTGATATTCTCCCTGGAACAGAGACAGCACTCCGGGTAAGGATGCTGTGAGGGTGGGCTGAACGAGGGGGAAGGAGTGCAGGGCGGACCCTTTAGGCAGAGTGGATTAAATGGATCCCACCAGCCAATCACAGCATGGATACACAGGCTTTATAGCAACCGCCACCCCGCCCCCACACAACCGTCTCCATCAGATATCCAAGCAGGGGAGCCAGGGTTGGATGAAATGAGAGTGGGTTGATAATGAGCCATGAATGAGGCACGCATCAAGAGTGGGTAGAACCTGCGACAGCAGTGGGCCGTTACAGAGAGGAGCTATTTTCAAAATTATGTTGCCACAGAAACTGATGACGCCAGAGAATACAATGACATGTCCCACAGCACCACCAGCATCATTTGAGATTATTGCTGAAACAAACACTTTAGTGTACAGCAGTATTTACATTTAGATAAATTAACAAACAAGCTATGAGCCCTGAAGTGTATAATTGGAGTCTAATAAATATTCTGTTTCTGTGTGAGTTTGTTTACTACAGGAGCACATTGTATTTAAATGACCATGACCCAACCACACACTGATGAAACAGCCTGATGTGCTCATTAATTTCAGTAAAAAGCACCTCATAAACATTTCTGCTTTCATGTAGTTTTACACCAAAAGTAGATCAAACTTACATGGCAGAGCTCTGAGGGGGTGACTGACCTCATTCTACTAATAAACAAAGTAAACATCACTGCTTAGAAATTAGGACCACTATTTTATAATTGCCTCCACCAAACATTTTGTGTTTTTTACCCTTGTCTGTCTGATTATTTGTTTGATGGTAGAATTACTCAAAAAATTAGGAGCCAATTTTGGTGAAACTTGCTAGAAGGGTGGGGCATGGCTGTGGCAAGACCTCATTAAATTCTGGCACAAATCCAGCAGGGGCGGATCCAGGAATTCTTTTTTCATCATTCCTTAACCTTTGCAAGATTTTCTTCCAAAGTAATACACCAATCTCAAAAAAAAAAAAAAAAAAAANAAAAAAAAAAAAAAAAAAATCAGGAATATTTACTCAACTGAGGATAAGGATCCTCCTGGACTAAATTGTTTGCTTGGACAGGGGATATGTTAATTGTTGTATTGTAACAGGTATAATATATAACAACCAAAATGGAGCTGCATGATGCTTATTCAATAGCATGCAAATGGTTTTACTGTTGTTGTTGTTGTTGTTTTTTTTTAAATACTGTGGAGATAAACCCAGAAAATTATTATGTTTATTAAAGCAATTTCTTTCTCTTTAGGCTAATATATTATAAGAATAACATAGATTTTGTCTGGGATGTTCAGCTTTGTCAGAGTTATGTATGTTCAGTGAATGCCCTTTTAGTTTATAGAGATTTATTTATTATTATTATTTTAACATTCTGGTGAATTATTGTATTATAAATCAACATTCGCTTGAGCTAAATTTATGACAAAATATACAATGAAGAATTAAACAGCATATTCCTGTACTAGACAGACAAAATGTGGAAGGTGAGAAGCCTTTCCTTTCTTCATTTTTGGAGTCTTTGTTTGCTCATTTCTTTATGGCTCATACTGATGCACTCGTTGTATATATGCAAATGAAGTATCAAATTTAGCATCATGAGGGAGAAAAAGGATCTGCAGCCTGCTTCTGTAATTTACACTGCAAGTCAAATGTGATTAGCCTCCTACATCTCCGAGCCTAATTCAGACTCAGCTAAAAGCAGCGTTCTCACCTTTTAGAGAGGAGAGCAGGTGGAACAGAGCAGGGGAAGGGAAGTGACAGACTACAGACGCTCCTTCAGGAATCAATAAGGAATTTTATAGCTTGTGCTGCTCCCACCTTGGCAGAGAGGCAGCAGAACGAGAGTTTGAACAGCAAAGGGGAACAGACAAAAGCTTTGAAGATCAGTGTAAAATGGCTGCACAAACTGTGGTGTCTGACAGCGGCAGGAGTGCATCATAAAAAATGTGAAACAGAGCTTCTAACGCAACTCTCCTCTCCCATGCTCAGTCAAAGTATCTGCTCAGGAGGGAACCTGAGAGCAGGAGATAAAAGACGGTTAAAGGCCTTTTATAAGCACCAGTTCGTCCTTTCAGACCCTGAGCACTTTACAGGGCTTTACTGTATAATTGCATTGCCTGCTGTTAAGTGCAGAAGTAGCATCTGACTCCCAGGATGTGGTTTACTTTGAACGCAGCTCTAATTGACACTGATTGATTTGGTTGTTTCCAAAACATGTCCAGGGATGGGGCTCTGGAGAACAGATGAATGGATGCAGTATCTTTCACATCTCAGTTTTGAAAGGTCCATCTGTGACCAGCATGGATATCTGAACGTTTGGATTCCCATTTAGGATTTGAGTGATAATTTGACATTGTTTATAATCTTTTCGAGATTAACTTTTATTTAACTTTGATCCGGAGCAATTATCACAGAATATTCTCAGTGTTACTGCATTTTTTCTGTTTCCTTTTCCCAACCACAGAAGAAGGTTTAAGCCATTAAGCTGTTGAAGAAATGCTGACCATTCCTGTGGGTGAAAGATTGTTACATAAGGGAATGTTCTTTAAATGCATTGCTGACCTAGCATCACCATAAAGACCCATTAAGTGGAAAACAATCTGAGTGTAAACTCCAGATGTTACCATTTGTATCTCAGTCTCTCATATAATACTTTACATCAGCCATGGAGGTTAGATTTTTCCTTGACTTTGTTGGTTTAGCAGGATTACTCAGAAAGCTATGAACTAATTTTGATGGAACTTGACATAAAGATGGTGCATGCCAGGAGAAAACCCATTAAAGTTTGGTACAGATCTGGATCCATTTCTAAAATGAGCTCTTAACATTGAGAGGTAGGGCATTTTACAATACTTTTATCAGCTTCTTCAAAGTAATACATCAATGTCAAAAAAAAACAAAAACAAAAAATACAATCAGGTATATTTATTCATAATAGAATTAATAAATGCCTATTGGTCCAGATCTGGATTAATTTTGCTGTGACAAATAAAGAAATTACATCCTATTATAATGATGATGATGATGATGATGATTATTATTATTATTATTATTATTATATTAGAACAAGACATACTTTGTATAGGCTTGGTGGAGTGAATGTCCCTCTAGTTTTATCTGATCATTCGAAAGTGACAATTCACCGTCAAAGCAGCAAACATTTAATACTTACTGAGAGATGTTTGATGCAACAAAAAGGTTCAATTTATTGATGCACAACAGTGAAACAGTGCAGTCATATATGAATATGACTATTTCATGTTCATATACTCTCTCTATATATATACTCTGATTCACTTATGTTTTAACAAAGCTGTACATCAGAATGTTACATAACGTTGCATAATCATAGACAGTAATGTGCAGAGAGTGATTGAAGTGGACAGAGCACAGAATTCTGCTTTCCTGTGCTGAAAAACCTCTGAACACAGCATCATTCTCTCTAATGTGTGTGTTGCATGGAAAGCCTTAACAGCACTGCACTCTTTTTCATTTGCTCATCCATACATTTTACACTTATCAATTTCATAATTTACTTAATTTATGTTTTTACCTAGTTACATTTATATTTTACGTATTATTCTTGTATTTATTAATATTATCTAATATTTTTGTGCTTGCCACATTTTATCTTATTCTATTTATTTTATCTGTGTATACACTGGTGTCTGGTCTCACAGTCAAACCTCTTTAATCCTCTTTTTCTTTTCTTCTTTGGTCAGTCAAATGTCTCACCTTGAATTGCATTTTATGAGGAAGAATTCTATAAAAATAAAATCTGATGGATTGACTGAAGTGCTTTTAGATTCAAAATGTGCAGCCATTTTATATAAATCAAATAACACACTTGATCTTTCTTCATTTGATCAGGAGGGAGGAGCTCAGGAGGAATCACTGAGTCTAGTGTATATATGGTTCAGCCAGTAGTGCCAGAATCAACACAAAAGTGTAACATGCAACTAAAAATTATTGCTAGCCTGGCAAGAAACCTGGAACAAATTACACCATATTTTATGGGGACAAATAGATTACCTGAATGTGGCTGGAACAGTCTGTGCGTTGACAGTGATGTATGAGATGCTGCTATCAGGCTTTACTATCCAAACAGCAAGGTCAGAACATAGGACACACTCATCATGATGCATAGGCACTATATAACCTCAGCTGCATTCAGACTGCTACATGGATTTATCCTCTGTGATTTTAATGTTGTGGAGGAAAAAATCAGTGTATCATAAATATGTTGCAGTGGATAAAATCTTTACCACTTCTGTTTGAACAAGGAATATTTATATACAAAATATTTGGTCTCTGAGACAGAGACAGAGGAATGATGTAACATTACTGATATGGAAGCACACTGTACTGTTCCTTTTGAAAATACTGCAGTTCTAGAATGTAAGTGTGGTTCAGTGACCAATTCAGTGCTCTGATGATGTGCGGAGAATCACATCAGCTCCCAGTGATCACATTACTCACTGACAAATAGGGCTGCATATCGATTCTGACCTCCTGATTCGATTCGATTTTCATTTTCAACAAAGCCCCGACTCATTCAAATTGAAATTCTGGAAAATTTTGTTAGGGGTATGTCTTCTAAATTACGTCATTGTATAAAAAACTGAAAAAACTCTTTCAAAATATATGTTGAAAATTAATGAGCGTATTGAAGGAAACCATTCCTAACTATCACAGGTTAAGGCTCACCTTTGGGCTGTAGAGAGGCTCTAATGCTCCCTCTGACATCCAGTATTTTAAGCATATTCCTAAATCCCTCATTGTCCACAACACTGTAAGGGCGCATATCCATGCATATAAAAATAGCAATGGACTCAGTCCATTGAGTGAGGCAGATAGCAGCTTGCTGGTTGATGTATTTTTTTACCCATTCAGGTGTCTGCTGCAAACTTTGTGGCGGCGGCGTGAGGCCTCATCAAGTGGTCCTACAAGTTGTTGTGTTGCCACAAAATTTTACTTCTGAGTTACATAATTTGCAAATGGCTTTACTTTTGTCAGGCTAGTTTGTGTCCTTTTGCTTTTGAAAGCCAAATATTTAAATTTGAATTTCAATTAATTGAAAATTCTGTTTATATATATATATATATATAAAATACATAATATATATGTATGTAAGAAATGAAAGCCAGATAATTTGCTTCCTAAAACAACCACAGCCCTAATGTGATAGTCCTAGTTATGGTGTTTTAATCAGTCAGTAACTATGATTCCAGAAACTAAACTACAATTCAATTTTGCTGTTATAAATGCATATGCATATTTAGTGCCCTAAAATCTTGTTAAAAAAAAAAAGTAAATAATTCCATTTGGTTGGCAGATTTAGATGGTAAGAGATGTCTCACCTCTCAGACATGTAATAGCTCACTTGGTAAGAAAAAGTACTCAGCGTGTTCTTCTAGTAATGATGCTGCTGCTCTGTTCATCATTTATTTCAAAAGACTCTTATGTAACTGTACATTACAACTCCTACACATACCAAGAGAGACTCAAGCTGAAAGACCCTGAAGCTTCCTGAAAGATAGGAGAGTTCCATGATCACATTTTACATAATTTTATAACTTTAGCTCATCAGTGACAGACATTAGGTCAGAGATATTTCCTGTTCTCATTAAACAGGCATCATAAGACTCTATACTAATGCTGTTTGAAGCACAAAGGAACATTTAAACACATCTAACAATATTTC
Organism: Lucifuga dentata; assembly: GCA_014773175.1. Taxonomy (NCBI): domain Eukaryota; kingdom Metazoa; phylum Chordata; class Actinopteri; order Ophidiiformes; family Bythitidae; genus Lucifuga; species Lucifuga dentata. Next base: position 427,621 of record VXCM01000175.1, read on the forward strand.
TAATTAACAGCTGAAATTGGACTCAGAAGATCCTAAGATGAAAGAATTCCCAAGAGCAAACCATTATTTCATATATGAGGACACAAAAACTTCACCTTTGTTCCTGTTTAGTTGCATCATTGTGAAATAAATCTAGAAAAGAAAAGATCCTGCAACCAGACTTCAAACGTTTTTTTTTTCTTTCTTTTTCTTAGCATTGTTTAGATTTAGGGAGCAATGTTAAAGGACAATACCAATGATTCTCCATTTCTAAGCCCAATAAATACTACTTTCATACACGTTATGTTTCTAACAACCAATTTCCAAAACATAAAACACCATATTTTAGTTTTCCTGTTATAACGGCAAATCCCCTAATCTTTCAAACTTGTTCAGGTGGTACACCCACCTTAAAATTCATGCTAGCACATGTCCAAATGTGGAAGAGACGGCCATTTTTAATTTCTCAGTAAATGTCTTTTTTCCCTGGTGGAGACATAGATTGTCTTCCATGCCGCTCCATGTTGGGCTGGTTAAATAAAGTTAGTTTGATTAAAAAAAAAAAAAGTATTAGATGTTGTGTTTGTTGTGATGGATTACGTATCTCAAGGCTGCTTCAAGTTCTTACAAGTTGATTTTATTAATAGTGTACTGGAATGAAATGACACCAGTGACAGTCTGGAAGGTAGGAATAACAATTCTAATATTTACAGCTCCACTAGTATGTTTTGGGAAATAGTTGTCAGTAATGTAGCGTGTATGCGGGTTGTATATACTGAGCTCAAACAACAAAATAGCTGGTATTGTCCTTTAAAAAGTGAGCTGGATGCAGGTATTAGAGAAGATGGGAGACAGGTGGCCCAGGGTCATATTTTGGCAGAGGGGCTTGACTTTCTGTTAGCATCCCTGATCGGTAAGATGCTCTCTGTCTGCCACGGCTGTAGAGGACACAAACCTGTGGAGTGCTGACCATATTGCATCTTATCATGTTCCACTCGGTGTACAGTAACAGCAGCTGTTTAGAGCGCCGGGTTCCCATGAGAACAGAGCTGATGTTTCCAAGCTGCGGACTTCCTTTACATTGATGTTTGTCTCACCTGCCGAAATTTGCTGACTAGTCCCATGAGGAGGCAATGTTAAGAGATATTTTAGATGTGATGATGTATGAATAAGATGAGCAGTGTGTTATATTATACTACTCTGAAAACATGTTGCATTCAAAGCAACAGAGTCAAGTGAGACATTTAGAACCAAGGAACATTTTGGATGAGATAAAAGTAATCATTTAGAAAGCAAAATGACATGAAAATATAAATATAATGTGTAGTATATTCATAATGTAGGACTCCAGAACTGTGGAAAAGTAACTTGCAGCCCTAATCATCACCAAAAATATTCAGGGCTCAGTTCAGAAAAAGTTTGACAGTTAGAAATAGATGTGTGAATGCTGCTGCTGTGTTGGTTGACAGAGGAAGGATGAAGACAGGTGAACAAACTTCAGGTGAAGATGTCTTGTATGTGTCAGACTTCATGTCACATTCATAATGTATGTGGCAAAGACCAACTTTGGTGGTTAAAAGTGGATATTGCTGAATTTTTAATTCTGTATATTAATCAGAGATTTCCTTCATAAATCCAAACAGTGTGAATATCCAAATTTCAATGAGACAAAATCTACTTTCCCCTCTTCTAACCTCACACTGGAGGAATCTTGGTATAATCTTTGACTGCACCAATTATTTGTTCAACCTTATTTTAATCAATATTACACAGAAGATTTCCTGAAGGCCAAAACCTGGAAACTGATACTGTGACCTTCATCACATCCTGACTGGTCTGCAATGCTCTGTTAGCTGGTACCAGTAAGACATCTCTCTACTGTTTCAAGCTCTTTTAATTTTTAATTTCCAGGGTATTGACTGGGAATAGCAAATGAGATTATATGTCAATGATCCTGGCATCCCTGCACTGGCTACCTATGGATTACCTTAATTTGAAAAATCAAACATGTAGAGACCATCTGAAACATATAATTTATATCAGTAACCCACCAGTATACAGTATGTTGGTGTACTGCAATATTGTACTAACAAGGCAGCTGGCAAAGGCAAAAATGATTGACATTGATTACTGTATAAAAAACACTCAGGCAGATCTTCTGTTGCTGCCAAAGAGTCTGGTCTTACTGCAGTTAGAACACATGTATGTGTATCTGTCTGTCCTATCCAAGGCATCTGGCTGGAGGCGGTGTTCAAATCATCAGGCCATGAATATCAAATCATTCCGATTTAGACAGAACAGAGCGACTGGTGGACATCTGGCCAACCAGCATCTGTCAGTGATGCTTTCCCCGCGCTGCCTGCTTGTTAGCATATCAAAGACAGAAATGTATTTCTCAGACAGAAAGAGAAATGAGGAAAAGCAGCAGTGAATATTGATGGAAAGACCGCCTGTGTTCAGGCTATTTTTAGTCCATATATGCTCCCACAAAAGAGCATTCAGTTTATATAATATTCAGAATAATGCATTACACAAGCAGTGGACTGTTGAACTTAATCAGCTTGGATTTTCTAACAGAGATGCTGTTTGTTTTGAACTGTGGAGGTTGTGCCCCCCCCCTCCCCCCCAACTCCCTCCAAACCCCCAAACCTCCATTATCCAACCATCTTTATGAGTTCTCTGCACTGAGACTACACCACAGTAGGAAAGAAAGGGAAGGTTGCAATAGAAGCAATTCAGCTGAAAGGATCCGACACTTCTCTGAGTTTACCTCAAAGTGCTGTGCAGTGGTCAGTTACTGTGTAATGCCCTCCTGCGCCATCAAACAAGGATAGTCTTTCTCATTGTGAGAAACACTGTGTTGGTTGCCTTTGGCTCCTGATTTGGTCTCAGATACCAGTGGTCTCATTTAACATCCTTATTATCCATCAGATGAGTAAACAATTTGCCTGAGACTGGGAATCTTATGATTTGCCTCTGAGCCTTGTTTATTGGTATTAGAGCAGAACTGGAATGGGATGGTATCAGGAGTGCAAACAAAAAGAGGAGACATGTAATCTGAGTTATTCCAATACATCATCTAACATCAGATCTATGTACAGTAGCCCTTTCAGGAATGAATATGCAGTCATCGTTTGTTTAGGCTAAACACAGCAATATAACACTTCCGTAGACATGAACTCACAGCAGGTTTAAATTTCCATATGTATTTCCCATTTATATGTAAAGCTGAAGCATCATAATTCATTGTGTGAATGTGATGCATTTTCAGCCAAACTGCAAATTACAATTAAGAGCATAATTTATGCATTCACCTGCATGTTTGTTTGGTTTTTAGTAAGATGTCTCAAAAGTTAGGAAATGATTTTGAAATAACTGGGTGGAAAGGGTGAAAGGATTCTGTATTTTTTGTCAGTTTCTTTAAAAGCAATATACCAATCTCAATGAGAAAATTCAAACATATTTATCCCATGATAAGGATCTGGATCTGTAGGACTAAAATAAATGCTTGGAGAGGGGTTAATGGAACTGCTGTAAAGTGACAAATAGGGTAGAAAACTATAACAACCACTAATCTGGAGCTGAGATGATGCTGAATAAGCAGCATGCAAATAAATTTCACATATAGTTACAGAAGTAGATCCAGAAACATATGATGTTTATTATATTTTTTCTTTTTCCTTAGTCCAATATATTATTAGAACAAAACCAAAGCCTTGGCAGAGGTATGTATTCTAATGAGTGCCCTTCAAGTTACTTTAATGGATCATGTGAACTGGCCCTGATGGGAACAAAGAAATCATAAGCTTGGAGCAGTGATGTGGAAACCATTTTTCATTTTGAACGTGGCCTCCTCTTTCTGATTGTTTAGCCAAGACACTCCTGGTGATGAGCAGAACTGTGCAATGATTCACCAAACAGCCAGTCATAAAGCTTAGGGGTTCAGGTAGATTAAAGGATCACAGAGGTAATACAGGAATGCAGTGGATATAAAAATAATTGGTACACATAAAAATAATACAGGTTTTTCTTTTGTCTAAAGCACATGTGATACTATTCACTGCTTATCTGTGCGCTATTCATGCTTCACCATATGATAAAATTGCAAGGCCATGGCACACAATGTGCAATTAATGGAGTAGTTATTCTTTATAAGGGCCCATTTCCTTTTTCGTTTGAGGTAGATAGAGGGATTGTGGATATAGTCACCCCCTATTTCTCCATTATTGACTTCTTGACCAGGAAATAGTGATGAACTACAATTTTTGATTTGAGCAATATGGAAGGGTATTGGGTTTGTTTGCACAGAGATATAAATCTAATAAAAAGCAGCAATATAAGCTGTGATCTGGACCAATCACAGAACTACTAGGTCATGGCTGGCATTGTGTAAATAGATTCATGTTTACACAAGGACAGTCTTTATAGTAATGATAAACTGGACTATTTCAGTCCAACTGGACTATTTCAGTCCAGTTTATCATTGGACTGAAACAGTTGATAGCAGGTTTTTGGAAAATAATAGTATTAAGCTGTCTTACCTAAATTAAGTTGTCAAACAAGTATTTATGGGATAATTTATGGGATATTTATGGGAAATATGGTACCAATATACACCTTTAAAATCCTGTCTAACCCTACCCTCAATTAAAATATACACATATTTTTATATATTCAGTGCATATATGAAATACAAATCCTGCATCCTTTTGATTTAAAAAAGTGATTTTAACATTAATCTAGGGTTGGTAAAAAGGATCTTCAAATTTAATATCTGACTTCAAATCATTTTTAAAAGTCTCAAAAGCCTAAAAAGCCCATGAAAGCACAAACAGTAATTAACCATCTCTTCATTTAATGGGGTAATGTTAAAACAGTGATTAGCGTGTCTTTGTTGTCTTGATTAATTCATTTGCTGGTGTGAAAGCAAGCAGCTGCACGTCTGCTAATCAGTGGCAACAATTACAACAACACAATCTTCACCACTGTCCATGTAATGGAAAGATATTGTACAGCATAAACCTCCTGGCTATTATTTCAAGACAAGAGGCTAGGCTGAGATTACCTAAATAGGAAAACTATGGTTCAATATGTTTTTCATATGCAAATAATGATCATTTCCTTGAAATTTATATGAATATACCAATGTTAAAATCAGTGGATGAAACCTGGGCTAAGTGCCAAGGGCTGTATAGTTTTATAGTCATTAAATCCCNCCAAAAAAAAGGTTACCTGCAGTTTAATATATCTGAACACTGATTGAGAACAATGGTAAACTGTTTGAACTGTTTGAGCCATTTTGATATCCAATTCTCACAGCCAGCTGCCAGCCAATCAGAAATAGAACAAAAAAACAACAACAACAACAACAACAACAACAAAAACAACTAGAGAGCAGAGCTGAGATCACATTCAAATAAACAAGAATTAATCAGGTCAATCTACCATCACCACCAACCGCTACCATGGGACTGTAAATATTTGAGAAGACTGCACCAAAAGAAAGAAAGAAAAAAAAGTCTCTTTACCAGGACTGTTTTTATTGCAGCTCGTAGTAAAACACTTTCATTCCTCCTGTCTTGCTCATGTGTGGATAAACAAATCATTTCCTGTTTACACTGATGATCTAATTAACACAGCTGCAACAATAGACTCAGTTGCTCTCATCAGCATGACAATATTGTGACAGATGATTCATTAAGGTAATCTATGCATTCTCTATGATGAATAAAATATGTCATGTAAATCAACATGCAGATCACACTACAATAATCTAATACAATATTTATCAGTGAAGTACTATAGTGCAAACTTTATTACATTTTTTTTTTTTCAAAACCAAGTTCCCTGTTTTTCCATGTTACCGTAAAGTCACCAAACAGAAAAAAGACCTATCAAACCTGTAGAAAAAAAAACTGCATTCAAACTGCATTCCCCACTGCACCCAGCAGGGCACAAATTGGTATAAGTATCAATTTTCTGATTATCTCCTGTCAGATGAAAGAATTTTCATATGTTAAATCATCTCATCTGTGTTCTTATTCCTTTAAATGCAGAGGCTATGTGAATCTGATACCATATTTTTTCATCTCATGCAGTTTGTGGATTCAATTTCTGCTGCCTGTCCTCCATGTAGACCTGTCAAACAGCTTTAATGGATCCCCATTTCACCTCTATAATACAGTTTATGAGCATTAGAAGCATAAAACATACTTTAATCCAGCCAATAAACCTGGTGTCCTCAGAGACCCTGATGTCATCTGATAAACCATAGTAATCACACCCTCCTTCATGTGCAATGAGAGAAGAACTCATTAGCTCAGCGCTGCTCTTAAACATTTGATCGTTAAATCCTTGGTTTCTAATCCCATTAACTTTATCAGGCTCAGACTAATGGCTGGAGAAAATAGGTGTGGGACAAGCATTTCACAGAGACAGAACAAATCTAGTTAAACTGTGTGCATCTTGAACATTTTTTCAGAATCCTCATAAGGAATTTTTAAATTCCACAGCAGGGCAATGCTGTTTTTAAACTCATTCAGTGGGTTTATGGAAATCCCTTTAATTAGTGCTGCAGAAGGGCACAACTATTGTAACTTGCTCATGTTATTTGCTAATGGTGAATATCTTAACACAGGAGAATAACCATAGAGTTTGGATTGAGAATATAGAGTGTCACATAGCATTGACTCTTCCCATTCATGTGACTCATTACGATATAATATACATATGTGATGCAAGGAAATGAGCGATTTGCACACGTACACATACACATAAAATTCTCATTTGTTTCCTCAAGGTCAAGTCTGTGAAGCACTGCAAACACTTATAGCATGACAACAAGTTGAACCTGCAATATTCCGCTTCTAAATTTACCTCGTTTAGAGACAATGGAGCTGAGCATCATCCCATCCAGACTTGACATTTACGTTAAATTTATTTGTCCACTTTACACGTTATCAATGCATATGGGCTTTTGCATTTACCTTTGAGTTTGGCTTCAGGTGGTGTTGTTGCGAGAAATGAGTGAAGAAATTAAGTGACAGCAGCACACACTGGGTTATCTGCAGATATTCTGAAAGGTTCTACTTTGCACGTCACATTAGAAACTAAAACCTCCCCCCCATTCCAGGTGATGCCTGACTCTTAATGATTAGTTAGGAAGTAATTTTAACAAAACTTGGTGGGTCCAAGGGAAGAGCCCATGAATTTTAGGTTCAGATCAAGACCGGAATTTTTTTTTAATGATTTCTTAACATTGTGCAATTTGGTCTGGATCTTGATCTCATGAAAAAAAAAACAAACAAAAAAAACAAAACAACAAAAAACATCTGCCTGACCAGGGGGCACATTAATGTAATTGCTGTACAGTTACAACTAGGGCTATAGAAGGTTATGTAGATAGATCCAAAAATAATATTATGTTTATTATAGCTGTTTTTATTTTGGCCAGTGCATTATTAGAACAAGACACATTTTGTCTCGGCTTGTTTGGCCTTAGCAGAGGTATATATTTTGAAAGTTTCTTCCTTTGCTCACATCATCCCCAGTTCCATAAGATGCCTGACGGTAAATCATTAGCTGAATGAATATTGAGTGTGATTTATTGAATACTTTCTGATTAAATGGGTGGGGAAGGTTTTTAAAAAGGAATTGGTTACACTTACAAAAATGACAAAATCCAATTGTTTGCATTAACTTGAGTAATAGTAGTAAGAAATATTCAATAATACAAGAAAAAAAACTCTTCTGGTGTTTGAACCGTGCTTGTGGTGCTAATTATTTAAGACAAAGTGAATAAAAGCTGCAGATCAAATGTGAGAAAATAAGGGATCTATCATGATAATCACAGTTCACAAACGTGTTCAGAAAGCCAGTTCAATAAAACTCAGTCTACAATATGTCCCACCATGAAATGATGGACGGGGTAATGAAGAAGCTAATGAGGGGGATCAAGCTTGCTACCGAGCCAATAAATCAACACAANGGTGGGGGTGGACATGGAGGTGACACTGTAATGCAAGTCAGTGTCAAAAGCACATCCACCTTGAGCAAAACCTGATCTTCATTTTATATGCAGAACACAAAATGTAGCCTATTTCTTATATGATTCTCAATTAATTCAATAAAAAAATGCATGCAGAAAATGCTGTAATTATTGTAATTAATAAGAACTCATTTGACATCACTCTAGATAAAATCAATCTTTAGATCTCTGATGTGTCTGGAAATCAATATGGCTTTGCACTGATCAGCATTTAGTGAAGAAGGTTCGCTTGTGTAAGCATGTTGAAGAAAGGTCGATCAACATGTCACACAGGAGACACACACCTGCATGTGTAAATGATGAAATCTTTAAAAACAAATTAGTCTCCATGCTAAGATCAGAAGACAATTCAAGTGTTGCAATCATTTCTGAATCAATGATAATGGAATCAAATAGAAACAAACCTCAGGAGAGTTTTATAACCAAGTATTCAACTGTCATGGAAAAGAAAGCAAGAAGAAGAAGAGAAGAGAATGCAGCTTTTGTCTCTTCAAAGCACAACAAAAACTGCTTAGAATGAATGATTTAAATAAAGCAAAGTTAATCCTGTTCCATTCTATAAGTACAAGGCTGCAGTTGCTGGTAAACGGCAATTAAACTCTTAAAGGTTCTGTCTTAAACATTTCTACAGTCTCAAGATGTTGTTTTTGGCTCTTTGATGCATTATCTATTATTCAAGAAGATGTTGGAGGATGAAAGACTTCTAACAGCTGTTACAAAACCCTTCTAGCTCTTCGTTTTATTTTGAATTTTGAGAAATCTCTGTCTCTGATTTGAGATTCAGTTGTTCTACCTCCGCAGAAAGATTCATTCACTCATTTCAAACTGACTGCAACAAATCCCAGAGGTCACAAATCTATTTTAGGGCCTTTGCTGTTCTTGACTTTCATAAATGTTCATAACGCTGAAAATTTTATTTGTAGATGACAAGTATTTTTATTCTAACAACAACCTCAGTAATGCTGAAAAATGAGTTACATCATAGACTGTAGCTAAACAGTTTCAGCACAATAAATGTTAATCTTATAAAAAAAAAACTCATTTAATGTTATTTTGGCCTACAGGAACCAAAAACATTGAGGGTCCCCTCCTGGAGGTGAACCACAACAACACTAGGCAACAACACAACAATTTGAGAATGGAAAACATTTGAAGACAGAATCTTAAAGAGTGTGTGTGACTGTTGTCTGTGAAGGTCATTGGATTTCTAGCAGAAGTAGTTCAAAGCACCTGGATTTGCTGTTTGGTCAAGAGGACATTTGGCCACCTTCAGTTCTGAGTTAATGATGTGCAATAGGCCACCATTTGTCCTCTGAGAGTCATTCACACCTTTCACCAGGTGAGGGTCATTAGACCCTCACAACTGGCAGACACGTGAAAGAGCCCACAGATGTGTTGGGCTGTGATGTCACTTACTTATAACACTTTCCTAACATCTCTACACCAGCGTCTTCAGTTTAAGTGCAGTTTGCACCTCCGTTCATGTGACTCTAACTCAACAGCTCTCACCTGACTGTCACGTGACTGAAGGTTACCTGGCCAAAATGTGAACAACTCTCAGAGGATAAATTAGGGTTACTGAACTGCTACTGAACTGACCACTGTTTTATTTTATTTTATTTTTATTTATTTTTATTTATTTTTTTTGTTAAAGGAACATACCAGTGAATTTGCAATCCATCACACATAATGTTACTGCCAACCATTTTCCAAAACATATTACTGGAGCTGTAAATTTTAGTTTGTTTTTTTTTCCCTACCTTCCAGACCGCCGTTGGTTTCACTTCATTCCATTATGCCATAATCTACTTGTAGAGACTTGAAACATGCTTGAAATAGGTAATCCATCACAGTGAGCCAAACACTATATGTATGTATGTATATATATATAGTCAAAGTTACTTAATTTAACCAATCCAACATAGGGCTACATGGAAGAAAATGCATGTCTCCGCCAGGGAATATAGTCCCAAGAGAAGACGGCTTTTACTGAGCCATTAAAACAACCTTCTACAATGGTGCGTAGGTGCTAGCAGGCAAAACATTTTGAGGTTGGTGTATCACCTGAACATTTGATTTTGAATGATTAGGGCAGTTTGCAAAATAACACAAAACTAAAATACAGTTTTATGTTTCAAAGAATGTTGTCATAACGTAATGTGTTTGCGGATAGTACTGTACTTATTGGGCTCAAACATGCAAAACCAACAGTATGGCCCTTTGCCAGCAGCTGCACAGGCTGGTATGTTCAGTAAAGAGGGTGGAACAGTGTATTAAATATTGATAATGAAATAAGCAAATTCACATAGGAAAGAGAATGAGATGATGAAGAACAGAATAAGAATCAGACGCACAGTTGTAGATCTTCTGCTCTGAATAGACCTTCATGCATACTAATAGCAACAGAGGCTAATGGAGGAGATATCATGGTGCCTCCAGCCGCACCAGGGAGCACCGATTCCCAGGAGACTGACTGGCACAGTTGAGCTCAGTCCGTGCATGTGCAAATGCCCGCTGGGGATTTGCCTCCACCCGTGCACTTGGCGATAGCTGAGCTGATATACCTTGGCTAATGCTATTAAATACATGCACATCCCCAGTGACAGAGCCAGATGCCATGCTCAGTCTCCCTCCAATCAAGAGCGAAAGCAAACAGACACACTATGATAGTATGTTGTGGCTGCCAACTGAAACTAATGAGCAGTTATCAGTATGAATTGAAAGAAAAACATAGTATATCTCATCAAGACCATTTAATGCCTACACCATGTATAAAAGAATTATTTTATTCCCTGGAATTTGAATAACAATAGAAGCCATATTTGCTGGGTGCTGCAAGCAGCTCGCATTGTATCCTGAGTTTGGTTTAGAACACAGCCAATGTATTTACATAATCTGAATTAAATGTAAATCAAGCTGTTTCATCTATGTCTCCCTGGATTTGAAGGGTTAAAGCCTGTGCTCAGGAGCAGCACCCTTCACCAGGGGGAATCCGTCTGCCTTATACAGAAACATTAAGTCAAAGGCCTGGAGCATCTTTTTAAGCAACGTAGACATTTTAAAAATTCACCCCTTATGGCCCCTGCAGCAAAAGGGTCGCCCATTTGTATTTATGATACAATTCACGTAAACGAGGCTGTTTGGCCTTAATCCTTGCCTAATTAAGTGCCAATCTGCTGAGGCACACTGCTAAGGGCCAACATGTAATACCTGTCGAATTATGGGAACAGCAGGAGCAGCTTGCCTGTCAGCAGATCAGCTCCACATTATGATCCCACTCATTTATGGAGAAGGCAAAGAAAGAGAGACTGCATGCTAATTTGTCGACCGTCTGTATTTCTGTTGCCATTCTTTCCCAATTAGGCCGTATGTGGTGCTTCACATCCACATGCTGTTCATTATTTTGTTAAGTATAGAGTCTGCTGCTGGCTTTTGGAAGTGGAATACAGTTTTCATTTCAGAAACGTAATATCTTTATATTTGGGTTCAGTCTTTTCCACCAACTTGGAGTTCTCAGATATGTATGAAACCTCTGAAACCTAGACATTAATTAATAGAAACCTCATTAAATTTGCATTAAAATCAGTATGCAGTGAATAATGAATAATGGAAAGCCATTTGCCTGTAGGAAATTAGACAATCAAAATTAATATTGTGCTTATGGAAGTGAAAAAAAAAAATCAGCGTGATGCTTATCTGTTTTTTTTTTTTCATTTTGATTTATCATGACTTCAAAGATGAGGAGCCATGCCGTATCATTCAGCTGCAGCTTCACAAATTCCCAGCATCCAGGCAAAAAGAGTTGTTCGCAAATACTGTGACCTACATATTAGCATTAACAAATTCTCCTCTCTGTGATCAGCAGCTAATCAAGCCTGGCCTACTTAGGCTCTTTTAAAGGGTGCCAGCATGCAGTTGGTGAGGGAAACTGTGTTTATGTAATATAAAAAACACATAACTGAACTGCAGAAACAATATTTTTATCTAAGATTAACTGACTGCACATAATCATGCTGCCTTTTGGTTATTTTTAAAATGTAACTGAACTGCAAAAGCTGAATTAATAAAGACCAGAATTCACTTGGTGTTTCTTTGAATACAATAAACTGAAATTATATTTTGTTGTGTTCCTCTCAGCAATAACTTGAATATGTTCCATGAATTAACGGTATGATATGGTTGCTTCCATTGGATGCTTAGGTTTGTATGTAACGCCACCTGCTGGACATTCAGAGCTGGTACTTGGGCTCCTTCACAAAATGATGCCAGCTTGCAATAACAGCAGATCTTTTGCCAGCACAGTCACCACCGATGATTATTAAGAAATATAAAATGGAAAAAATCTCACCTAATTAGCACAAAAACCTGGAACTCATTATATTAAATTAGTGTCACAGCAGATTTGGGCTGTTATACTCAAAATAATTTTGGGGAATTGTTTTGCACAAATGTCATCATTACTTGTATTCTGTTTTGTAGCTTACTTGATCAAAATAGATATAAAGACAATTTTACTTCCATTGTTAAAATATCAACACTGATATAGACCAAAATTTTATTGCATTATTAAAACTATAATGCTAAAATGATTTTCAAGTTTTAGTCTGTTGCCGTCTCAATAGGTCGTCACAGTCTAATATTCACTTTAGTCAGGTTGAATGAAAATGCACAGCATGCAACTGAAAAAAGGAAGTCATTCAACATAAATGCATTAGAGCACGATGCCTGAGTGCAGTAAACAGTGACACACCCACAAATCTAAGAGTAGGTACATAAACACCAGAACCTGCCTATTACCATAAAAGGAACTATAGACAGGAGAAAAAATAAATTTATAGGCGGCAAAACTACACTACAATAACAATCATGCATATTTTTAGGGTTAATAACACCATTTTTTTAAAATTCCATGTTACTTTGTGAGTTCCCACACTGACAGCAAACAGACTCTGTCAGCAAATACACTGAAATACCAGAAAAATAGCAACACCTATATAATCTAATGTAATTCATCACAACAGCCCTGCAGAAAATCATAACCTTATGAAGATTATAATGTTCAGTTTTTGGTGAAACTGTGTTAGACAGGAGTTCATTCAGATCTTTGGTTATTTTAAAGTCTGTATCTGTACTAGTGTTGTATTTAAATGCATTTTTACTGAATAGTGTTTGTAATAATGTGTCTCTGTAATAATTAATAAACACGAGAATCTACAGCCTGCAGAAGTATTTTTTGATCAATACACACTCATGTCCTGCACCTGCTAACTGGGACAGACTGATGTTTCATGCTATTAAAAATATGACCAAACTTTGATGTTCCACAAGGTGGCAGACTACACCACAAGAACTGGGCAACAAAACTGAGTCACTGAGGAACAACATGCTGTTGATTCAGTGGGTCTGCATTTTTTATTTTATGAAATATCCATTGTTTTAGCTGGACACTGTTGTGTTGTGTTTTGTATTTAGTCTGTAACAAAACATCTAATGCTGCAATCTTGGCTAAATCTGGTTATGATTGTAACAGCCAGTAAATGTGTCATTAGTACTTCACTGTCCACCTACAAATCTTGTTTTTGAAACATTACAAAAAACAATCTACTGCAGTGGTTCTCAAACTGTGGTATGTGTACCACTGGTGGTACTTGAAGAACTTCCTGGTGGTACACCAGAGGGCTGTACCACGAAGCACATTCAACAGAGCCAGGGTTTCTTTGCCTTAGCTGGCTCGACAAAGCCTAAAACTCCAGTCAGAGATAACACACAGCAAATTCAGCAGAGTCAAAATAACTCTGTAAGAGTTAATCTCAACACTTTCAAAGTGTCTCATGGGGTCCACTCCCAAAAGTGTTATTTCAACACTTTTCAAAGTGTTAGCATTTTAACACTATAATGGAGTAAATATTAACTCTGTGCAGAGTTGAAATTTAACACTGCTCGACACTACAAAGTGTTAAATATTCTCAACACCAGTGTCAGGAGTTAAAACTGAACTCTTTTAAAGTGTGACATATTTTCAACACTAGTGTAAGGTGTTAAAAATTAACTCTTTTATTGTGTAATTTTTTAACTACTTAAGAGTTACCCTCTAATTAGCATATTGTGTGTAAATATAGTACAATACAATTTAATGTATGTTAAAAAATGACAGACCTATCCTGTTTGCTTCAATCCACATTTTTATTTCAGAAAATCTTAATTAATTACTGACTATAATGCTGTCCAACACTAGTCTCTCCTCTTCATCATCAGCATGATGAAGAGGAGAAGAACACTTCTCCCTGAACAAAGTGGAATTACTTTGCTCAATAAGAAGCATTTCTCAGTTAAAGCTTATTAAAGCTTCAACAACAAAACAGCAATATAACAGTTAATAGTAAGCAGAATGCAGCAGGGATATCATAACAAGAACACACACTCTCTCTGATGGTGACACACCAAAAAGTAGAATGCATTCAAATGTAACTCAAACTGTTACAGCTGCAACAAATAAACTTATACAAAGCTGTAACATTCACAAAAAGGATGATAACAGATATTTACAACAGAACTAGAACTCAGAGCATGTAACACTGCTGCAAGCATGCTGGGAGAATCAGAGCAGCTCAATCCACCGTCGCTACAGTGTGTTTACTGCAGACTTTGCATGTCGCCTTTAACAGCAACTTTTAACTTCTCATGTTGGGCCTTTTAGAGCCTTTGTGTGAAAAACAATAACCTCATTCTAACTCCGTCCAGGAGTATCACCTGCTAGCATGAACTCTTTGATAGCATGGCTGCTATTCATAAAGAGAGTGTGGAAAACTTGGATATGATCAAAAACAGTCAAATTTAAGGAAATTAACATTTAAATGTTTACCTAAAAATGAATTTTGAAGTTAACCATTGTTGTTGTGACTGCATGTTATGCTCAAACTAATGAAGCAGAAAAAACTCCCAACACCCTCAGAGTTGAAAGCCAGTGTCAAAAACTTCCAGATCATCAAATCAACACCGTCAGTGTTGATTTGACAAAAATGGCTTCAACACCCAATTTTGACACCAACTATTTAGTTGACCGGGTGTCAAAAGAGGCAAATTGCACCAAATCCATAGTTAGATTAACTCCAGACGTAGTTGGATTGACACTCTTTTCATCAACACCAGAATTTTAACTCTGCTGAATTTGCTGTGCAGGTACCACGATGGTGGTTATCAACCGTCTTTGTCAACCCAGGCTTTCCTCATCAAGCTCTGTGCACATTCCCATAAAGGGGGCGTGTCGGCCATCATTTACCTCTACTACCGGACAAAATGGACCAATCCGAGCTGTTTATTTGTCAGGAGGAGAAAAGTTATGATGCAGCCTTATGAAGATTTCAAACACATCATAACTGCTAAAAGTAACATCGCTGCTGCAAATAAGGCTAGGGAGGAATGCTGCAGAAAGTTGCTGATAGTTTATGTGTAAGTTTTANGCTGCAAATAAGGCTAGGGAGGAATGCTGCAGAAAGTTGCTGATAGTTTATGTGTAAGTTTTATGTGATTTACCACTCATTGCATCTTAATGCCCTGTTTATTCCTAACGTGATGCTGCACATTCTACAGCTCTCACACTTTAAACTTCATGCAGCAGATTTAAATATTATACTCAAGAACTGCATTTATGTCTTACACTGTCCCATGTGGGTTACATAACAATCACTAGTTTTTGACCAAATCAAAATGAAATTAATTTTATTAGTTTGTCGACCTAATCCAATTTTAATGGGTGTTCTATTAGCTATATACTGTATACTATCAGTGTAGGCTAAAGTCATACTGATTCATAATATAGTAGTATTAATGTATACCTGCGATTTTATAGAAGGCTTCTTTTATAGCGAGTGTGGGCAAATGGCCAGTAAATCAGTGGGATCCGGAAAGAATGGTGACACCATTTCCAAAAGAGTTGATTAGTGAAAGTGTGGCGCTTTTTAGTCGATTTCAAGTTGAAACCCTCAACATAACCTGGTCCTGACCAGGTTATGTCTGCAGCATGAGTTGCCATGGTGATCCAGCCAGGTTAAAAGAGAGCCACCTTCTGAAAACCCTGGTTTTAGGCTCAAATACTTCGCTAATCCACTAATCTCACTTCGTGGTACACCTCTGATCACTGGAAATTTATGCAGAGAATCAAAACAACTAAAATCTGTACGAATTCTGTCATTGTGGAAAACTATTCACAAATAAAATGGATTTCATTAAGAAAAAGTTTTTAGGGTTTAATTATTGTTCTCTTTTAATTAAAAATTACATTTTTAGACTTCTATAAACTTCTTAATTTGTGGTACTTATGTTCTGGTTTGCTGAGAGGTTTACTTGGTGAGAAAAGTTTATGAGCCATTAGAACATTCATACATTGTCAATTCTGATTTTTATTTGTGCTGCCATTAAGGTAAAAATGCAGAGTTAGACGTATACATGGATGGATAGATGAGATTCCATCATTAGCAAAATAATGTACATCACTTGTTGCTTAATCAGTGTATGAAGTGTATAAATGCAACATACTGTTTCACCATATCTGAAATTTAACTGGATGCACTGCAATAAACTGAAAAGCAAGCAATGAAAGATATTAAAAGGTTTATTACAACATATTATCAATTCATCAAATTTTATACAGAACTTTCACAAGTTACAAGTACACTTTCAACACAGCATCACACCCCTTTTGAAGCAGTTATGCTAAGGTAAAACAAATAACGAAGGCTTTGTTAAACTTAAAACCACAACTCAAGTTCAAACAACTTGTTTAATATTTATCTGACTGAGACATTATTGAATAAACAGTTAAATTCTCGCAGAGAATCATTATCTCATGCAGATAGCACATAATTAAAAAAAAAAAATCATAGTTTGATAAAACAATGTGTTAGCTTTCCATAAAACTACACAGTAGTAAGCCAGTACAGTCTAAAAAAAGGCATATTCTCCTTGGTGTGATTTGATCCTACAATTATTTCATTGACCAATTGCTCACAACTCTTATAAGCAGTAGTGTTACTCTAAAATCCTCTTTAGGTTCCTCGTTGATCAGCAGAGCAGCTTGTGATTCCACTTCACATTCAAATGGTATAAAAGATTTTCCATGATAAGGTATTAAGTCTGGGAGAGGCCGATGCTAACAATTGGATGATTCTTAAGGTTTGTAACTGCTAACAGAGTTAATGTGATCAACAGGGCTCAGCTACAGAATCCAGACTATTCCATAAAAAACAATGTGCATAACACCTACAAAGATCACGCACGATGTATCATTAATGTTATTTACAATGTTTTCTAAAAATGTCGCCTAAAATTACAATCAATGACAACAGCAGATGTCCTCCAGTGTTCTGCATTAGACACTAAAGCCACTTATAAAGCAAAGATAAGATACAAAGCAAGATATTTCCTCTATTGAGCAATTATGTTTGTGAGACTCTTAATCTGAAAGAGCCAGGATCAACTCAAGCTAATTTGCATCGACACTGTAGGTGATTTATACAAAACATTAATGGCACTGAGTTAAGTCAACATCATGATTGAGTAATGAAAAATGTACTGCAATCCTACAATCACTGCTTCAGGTACAATCAGACTACAAATGGAATGTTTAATGAAATAACATATTTCTAACCAGGCTACCTCCTCAAGACTATTTACAAGCAGAGGTGAGCTCAAACATTCAAACTGCACGATGCAACTACAGCTCATCTCAGTCAGAAAAGTTAAAATCTGATTCATTTACATTTGTGTAAGGTGACAGTGTTCAAATCAATTCTGCAAGCTGCCAGGACTTAACGTGTGAACTGTCAAACTCTTAAAAAGGTAAACCCGTCATCTCTCAAAACGTGCAAAACGGAAAAAGCAAATGATAAAAAATGACTGCTCTTTATGTCATTTTGGCATAAAGATAGTGCTTATAAAGGTCACAACAAGCAAACAAATTCCAAAGTGAGCCTGGACGCACTTTGCTAAACTCTTATTAACAATTCGCTGATCATGTCTTCAAATAAAAATAAACATAAATAAATAAGTTACATATAGACAAAAACGTTAGAGAAACATTTCACTATTACACTTAAAGTGCCTTTTCTTTTGTCTTCATCAATTCTAGAGAAAACATTGCATTATCAAAAACATGTCTGTGGAGGACAAAAAAAAAAAAAAAAAAAAAAAAAAAAANAAAAAAAAACGGACTTAATAAAGCAGCCGATCAAAAACAGCACAGTCCAAACTGAGGCTGAGAGAGAATCGCTTCCTCCTCTTTGTCAGAGCTTCAGGAGGCAGCAGAGGAACGCGTGGCCACAGGGAGGACGATCAGCTCCCTGGAGGCTGAGACTGGGTGGCGCCGCCGCGTGGCTGGCTCTCCTCTGTGCTCTGATTTGATGTGGCGATGGCGATGGACGGGGCAGAGAGGGCGGGGGTCGCGGAGGAGGAGCTGACCCCGTTGGAGGTGCTGACGGAGCTGTGCTGGATGGCCTCGTTCTGGGGGNGCGGAGGAGGAGCTGACCCCGTTGGAGGTGCTGACGGAGCTGTGCTGGATGGCCTCGTTCTGGGGGCTGCCGGGGACAGACATCTCCTCGCAGCTCTCCTCTTTCTCGGAGACTGTGTCGCAAAAGATAACACACACACACACACACACACACACACACACACACACACACACACACACACACACACACACCAGTAACCCCTGAAGGAATTCATATCATTTATATCATTCATTTGATGGCCTTATATTGCTGTACAACTGAAACAGCACATGGGCTGTTTTAATTACCTGCTATATTCCAGAAAGGCTTTGGAAAGTGTTCTCGCATAGAACTAATCGGACGTTAAGCAGCTATTTGCATGTGGTATATGCGAAGCATTTCATTAATCCCCATAATGCTGCTCCTGCACCCTTTCCTTTAATTAAAGCTCCAATGTCAATTTAAACCCACATCATAAGGGTACATTACATTCTGGGGCATGTGGCAGTGTTTCCCATCCTTAACTGTATCCTCATTTGTTTTTTGTTACCTTGCCAACTACTGCAGCGACAGATGATTACAGCACCTGATTTTAATGATGCTCACACTAGAGAGTAGGGAAGACTTGGAGTCGAAATGCCACCAGCTGTTAGGCAGTTGCCTGAATTAATTGGATCCTGATGGAGGGAAAAAAAAAAGATTCTACTCTCATGCTCTGTTTCATAAAGGAATAAGGAGCACTATGATAATTAATATTGCTAATGATATGAAGTCACTTGAAATGGCACTTCGTAATTAATGACTGCGTTTGGTATTTGAGGATGTGAAATGCAGATTCCATAGCAAGGGGTGCAATTAAACGGTATTACAAATGTGTGCACATACGAGGTTTCCTCAGCTTGTTTGCAGACTGGACTCTGGCTGTGTGATTTACTGCATGCACGTGACAAAGTGCGATAAACTCTCTCTTGCTATATTGGCTGTGGAGAAGGTTAACCTCGGAGTAAATCAGCTCGGTGGTTTTGTTCCATGTTCAAGTGTGTGCATTATTGCTCCTAACGACATCAAAGGGCGGCCGGCTGATATAATACACGGAAACTCTGCGTTTCCCAGAAGCCAAAGCCGCAGCTTCTTTCTGCTCTCCTGATTTCTGAAGTGGTTTCCGCCAAAAGCAGATGGACGGTTCGGTGTGCCAAGTGAAAGCATGTCCTGGCTTGTTTGTGGGGCAGTCTGGGTAATTTCCTCCCACCTGCCATTGCTGTGCCTGGACAGGATGATGAAGGGGATTACAGGTCTGGAGGGCGCCGTAGCCTTATGGGATGTGTAACACTGAGAAGCAGAGATGTTGATGTGGCCTTCGCAGGTGTGAGGGCCATGGATCATTCAGGATGAAATAATGTGCTTTGCTAATTAATAATTCTGCCACTACCATGTCTTTCTCTCTCATCAGCACGTTGGCTTTTATCTAGGCTTGTCAAACATGTCCCCTCCACCTGCCAACAACAAGTCAAACTGATATTCTAGGATATTTGGACAGGGTTGTACTTTTCAAACCGGGGTAAAAAAGTTCTCCAGATGTCATCCTTCAAAAAGGTCTAGAAAGGGAAGACAGACAACCTTAGCAAATACACCAGAAGGATGACCCACTTCATCTGTGGATCCTGCTAAAAACAATCCAGACAATACCAAATGAGACCTGGCTATGACAGCCCACTCCAGCCCGGAAACCATCAGTCCCATAATGCACATGATGTGTGTCAGTGGGATGGTTAGCAATAAGGGCTGCATAATGAACAGCCTAGCTTGGTGCCCACCATACCACGAGAGCGCTCTGCAGTCTTGTCAAGCTCACTGCTTTAATGGACTCATTTCAGAGGCAATCATTGTCAATACAAGTCAGCAGAGGCGTTTAGAGCGCAGCAGAGATGCGGCTTGAGCACACGTTCTCACTGGATACCGGCTCATCTAAAATGGAAGGTGAGTTATCGCCACAAAAGCGAGCTGACAGACTACGACTTGGGAAGGAAGAAATATAGGTGGTAGGACATAATTCTGAAATGAGACAATGTGAGCAACAAGCACTGGAGGGGGGGGANGGGGGGGGCTACGCCATACAGTGTGACAACAGGAAATTTAAATAAAGAGGGTGCATATGGCAGATACTTTTCATATATTCAAACATTTGTAAAGATAATCGTCGTATGTATGCCTTTAGAGTACATACGATGTACAAACGATGTATAAACTCGGTTGAAGATAGAGATCATGCTTCATAATCCATTCCCTGACAACACCCACTTTTAGTTCCTGATCATTCTTCTTGGAGTGTACAGCAGGCATTTACCTTCATCTAACAAATGCTTATTTAGGTGTCAAAGCAGAACAGAACAATTTCTTGTTTGTGGATACCACCTGTGGCCTCACTTGAAAGGACTGAAACATTTATTATAAATATCTAAACTTCTGAAAAGTTTTTTTCCTCCAAGAGAGACCAAATATGTCAACAGTTCTTTAAGTTTGGTCCTAAGTAAGACACGTCCTTCCGGTGGTTAGCTGGAGCTCATTTTAGAAACATTTCACTGGCAGCCTCAGGCTGAGAATAATGGAGCATTACTCACTGTGATAGCCAGATTTCTTCTGCATGGCGGTTACGGGACAATCTTTATGAGCCAGAAGAAGCTGCTTCAGCTGAGCCACTTCATTTCTCAGCAGGGTGACTTCATTCTTTGATAGAGAGGAGACAAATAAAATGGTCACTCCGTAACATGTGTCAGATTATAACACAGATGCCAAGAATTGATCTGATTTTCGAAAACTCTTCTCATTTTGCCTGTTCTCCCCGTAAATACTCAATTATGCCTGAAAACCTGTCTTCATCAATGCATAGCCAATGTATAAATGAATGTGGGATTTTAATTACAAGGTGTTAGTCACGTTTGAACCATGACAGTTGGGTAGATGATGCCAAAATGTGTGAACACAAGTCAGAATACACCTAAACACCCGTATATACACAGTGTACATAATATGTATGCATGTTACTCATCAACATGCAGTTGAATGCGATTCTCTACAAGCACGCTGCATCTTTTATTTACCGTGAGACTTTAATACCAATTATTAATGGGGTTAAACTCCAGACCTTCTTTGTGCAAGAATCCTGTACATCCACTACATTACTGTAAATAAACTAATATTTTCTCCCATGAGAACGCAGACGGAGGGAAGGGTAACAGCATAATGAATGAATTCAGAATAAAGTATGATGCACTTTTCATTTATGTTGTTCCTGTGCAATAATTATGGGCCTTCGCCGGCTACCGACCCGCACATTTGTCAGAGGTGAGCTGTTCGAATTGTCAGTGCAACTTTGTAGATGCTGCTGAGATTTACACTCGTGTGTTGTTACAGCTCCCAGGGGATCTTGGGATTTCTGCATGTCGTAAAAAAGAGCCACATTATACTGAAGGTGACTTTAACTGGATTTAGAGCGGCCAGGGGCTCACGGAACAACCAATGGCAGATTTAAGCTCTTTCTCTTCTCCTTTAAAAGGACTATGGGCAGCTTAATCTATTAGTCTAAAAGCAGCCAATTTATTCAATTCCATCTGTTTAGACTTGCTGGTGTTGGCAGAGCCGAGCTGTTGTGAGACAGATTTAAACACAGCTGGAAGGATCGTGTGTATCGCATGTAGCCACGCCATGTTTGCTGCACTTCCACTATGATTGCTACCATTTACAGCCAACATAAACAAGGGCCTTTAAAATGCTAGACAGAAGAACACAAGACACGCAGGCTCTAAGAAATTGCAACATCTTTAAGAAAATGCTTTTTCATCAGTTAGATCCAAAATAAAATAGCTTACGACTGCTGCATTTTAACAGAAAAATATGTGTCAGGTCAACTTACAAATGCGGCAAAAAAAGGAAATAAATAAATAAATTCAATTCAACTTTATATAGGCTACAGCGTATGAGGCGATTGTGGTCCAAAAAAAATGTATTCAGAAATTGAAGTCATGAGTCAAATCCACAACAGCAGCAACAGCATCATACTTAGTATTTTATTCATGGCTAAACTGGACTGTTGGGAATTAAACTTGTTTCTAACTTTATGAATAAAAAGAAATGGAGCAAATGGGCCTTTGGTGATGCTGGGAGCTTTGTGAGCTGCCTGGTCTGACACCTCATTAAATAGCCAGTTAAGGATGATGTTAAAGTAATTGTGCATCATTAGAGGCAGTTTCACTGATCAGCTGGGCCATGTCAGCATGGGGGTTTTTACAAAACCTGCACTGCTGATTAATGCCTTTATATAAAGACAACTTTTATTATCTGCCACATGTTGTCCCCTTTTTGTAGTTAACAGTGATGCTCATTCTGTTTATAACCCCATTCGCTCACCTATCCCTCCCCTTTCATCCACCTACATCTATTTTAACCTCTGCTACTGCACCCATGACAAGTGGTGATAACTTGTTTCTGAACCAGATATTAATGACACGAACCCATTTTCTTCCACTACAATCTACCCCCTCCTCCACACATCCATGTCTTACTCTGCCTTCATAGACAAATAAGACAGCAAGCAAATAAACACCACATCTCATTTAATTGTCTGGAACACCGATGTGCCGCACCCCTGGCTCACACTTATCAACAGAGACAGCAGATACATGAACTGTTTCGAACTTGTCAGCATCAGATCCTAATTACTTCCAGCAAAATGAAGGTTCAAAAAGACACCTTTCCCTAGGAGATTTTGGAGGCCATTCAGTAAACTGCTGAGACAGAAGCAAAGATACGCTTGTGTGCGGCTGACATCTGGAGGATACATCTTTATTGACAGGGACATATCGATGTAAAGGGCTCACACACACGCACACACACAAACCGCCGCTGTCACGCTGCAGCTCTTCTTAATCGGCTTTAATGACTTCATCACCGGAGATGAGAAAAGTATGTGTATGTGCAAACACCCACGCTGCATGATGGTAAACAGGCATGAGCATACACGCAAATGCAAACTGACACAATATGTATGTGAGCAGGAAAAAAGAAAGACGGGGTTAATTGCTGCTGTTAGAGATGAGGAGCACCTGTAGTTGTCCGTTCATGGAGTTGAGGTCCTCTGCCTTCTTCTCCAGGGACTGAACCCACACTTTCCTCTTCTGCCTACAGCGAGAAGCTGCAGCTCGGTTACGCTCCAAGAATTTGCGGCGTTTCTCGTCAGGGTCTTCACTTGTGGTTCTGCGCCGCCGACCCCCTGTACTCGGGGTGTTTTGGGGAGGGGGAGCTGGGGAAGCCTGTAAATAATATACATGACATTAACAGAAGTAAACCACATCTGGAATGAAGTGCTGACATCAATATGGATCAGAATTTCGTGGCTTCACCGCGTTATCTGACCTCGCTTAACTTGAGCTGATCATGTAAAAATTTGACTATTGTGTGTGTACATATGCCAAAATTGTCACTTCTACTGTGGAAATACTGGAGATGCTCTACAGAATGGAAGCTTGTTTGTGGATGTTGATACTCACAGGCGTCTCTGTGGTGGACGTGGCTGGCTGCTGAAGGGACTGGTGACCGGCTTCCTCGTTTGTGGGCAGTTGAGGAACCGGAACTGGGGTCGGCGTTGGGGCTGGAGTTGGGGTGGGAGTCGGGGCAGGAGAAGTGGGAGCAGNCCGGAACTGGGGTCGGCGTTGGGGCTGGAGTTGGGGTGGGAGTCGGGGCAGGAGAAGTGGGAGCAGCAGTGTGGGTTACAGCACTGCTCTGGACTTCACCACCATCTCCATTGGCTACCTCAGGAAGCTGCTGGTTTAATGTGGCCTTCAGCTTCTGGGAAGAGAATTCAGCAAAGCATAGTTGGTTGATACAACAAGAAAACTGTATTCAATAATAGTAATAATGTGTACAAGAGGTCATACTGTCAGTGCTGAAATTTTATACCATCAATCAGCAAAATTAAAAAAAAGGGGTTTTAAAAGCTAAGCTAATAAATTCTATATTACTTTGTAGGACTAATTTTTTTTTTTTTTTTTTTTTAAGAAATCTCCTCACTGCTTTGACAGATATGCAAGATTATTAACATTAAGCTGAAACTAAAAGAAACCCAAATTGGTAAAATAACAATAAAAAAAAAAAGAAAGAAAATGTGAAATAGGCATAAAATCTTATTCCTTGATTACTTGAAATTCTCAGTGCCCAACATCGGCCCACTTGACCAACCTTTACACTGCAACGGTTTAATGGGACTAATGTCCTATGAAATATATTACTGAACAGAATGCAAAGAGGAGATAAAGTGCTTTGTTTCTTTTTGTGTTTAGTGTCTAACTTCAAAACAGCTTGTGTGATCAAAGCAGCCAGCAGAGAACAAGAGAGGCACGACTCTTTACATTATTTACAAGACATTATTACTTGAGATGTATACGTTATATGGAATTCTTCAAAAACCACTGTGGCATACAAATGGTAAGTGCAGCTGATTATTCAATTTTTACCGAAAACTAAACAGAAATAGGTTCCTATGAAAATTTAAAATAAGTCAGAAAAAATATATACAAAAGCAGAAATGTCAATAGCTATAAAAAAATAAATGAAAAATCATAAACCCAATTGTTTGTGTAATCCTGCTTGCAAACAAAGAAAGAAACAGATGCGAATACATAACCTCCTTGATGGAAGAAAAAAATAACTTTGTGCTTACTAGTACTTGAACACTGACTACAACTACACGACACACACAAACACAGTCTATCCCAGTGACTATGATTCTACAGATTGGTGTTTATTATTCACAGGCCAAATCATCCAGCATCAAATATCGTGAAAACAAGGTGAAAGTGAATGAGTCTTTCCAAGCGGTAACAAAGTGAGAGGGAATACATTTACATGGGAGAACAGAGGGCCACATTATTCTAACAACTACCTTTGCCAGACCAATCTATCTACCAAATTAGTTTATGGTGTGATACCCTTCCAGAAGCTCTTCTGGCAGAAACAAGATATTATTCTCTTGGAATGGCCCATAGAAAGAGGGAAAAGCCAGTCAGATTCATATTTCATTTCTGCCATGGAAACCTCATCAGTGTAATAACCCTCCATCTCATGGGTGTTTTTCAACCATCTGCTACTATATTACTTATCTTTATTTTGCAACTAATTAACAGCATAATCTTCTAAATTCAGCAAGTTAATTATCATTATTGTGGTCTTTGCAGCATCATCAGTCCTTGTAAAGTGCCGTCTCTGTGCCCCCTGAGAGCTGGGTGGGGGCGGGGAGTGGGCAGGTTGAGCGGGGTCTGTTTTCTTGACGCTGGCTCATTAGGTGTGTGCTGATGAGCTGAGTGCGGTGGGAGGTGCCGGTGGTAAGAGGGGTGGGGTGGGGGGATGCAGGTCAGGCAGGATTCTGCTGAACAAAAGGTTCCATGCAGGGTGAGGCTGACTTAATGTGCCTCACTGAGCGTGTGCCAGGATGCCCCCAGCTGGCTTTCAGTGCTAGCCCCCCTCCGGTTGGCCCAGGTGATGACATGCTGAGCACGACGCTGTCTCCGTGTTTGTCATCTCCCTACCCCATGATCCCCAACGANACCCACCACTAGTCAGGATCAATCCTTCCCTCCTTACACACACACGCACGCATCTCCTCTCTACAGTGTATCTGTTAATTTCCACAGGCATAGCATGCTGTGAACACTTACAGGTGCTGTGATCCATGCTTCATCACACTGCCACTGATCTCCTTCACAACACTTCATATCTTTGTCCTTCACTTAATAACACTTCTCATACTGGAGGACGTAATTATGAGGATCCTCTGACTGTACTCCCCTTCCATAAGACTGTTTGAAATATCTCTTAAGGTGTTATCCATACTAAGTATTGCTGTTAAGTACCTGGACGTAATAAGTACATTTACTATTGAATCAGAAATTCCAGATCTCATGGCCATCAATGAAAAGATCCATAGCGAAGCATTTATTTAAAAACTTAGTAACACAGTTTTTTGGATTCTATACATCTAACCTTTCACTGGTGTTCTCATCTGGCAAAGATGCAACTGTTCACTCATTCTCAAGTGATCTCATTATATTGCTTGTTGTTATTATCTCTCTCAAAAGGGGAATAAAATACTGAACTTGGAAATAATATTCTATGAACAAGAATAAAAAAGTACCAGCTTGGCTTCTGATTGGACGGGTTGTGGCGAGGGTGGTCCTGGGATCCCGGGGATGTTAGGCACTACGGTGACAGGTCTGACAAGCTGACGGGCAGAGACACAGAACACAGAGAAAATTAGTCTTCCCTGGTCGAAACACACATGCGCCCAAGCACACGGCAGGCTCTGCTAGTTTCCTCATATCTCAGCCTCATTAGGTTGGATGGCCTGTTATTTTGTGGAGGCAGCGCCACATGGAGATGCAGCGCGCACGCTAATGAACCTCTGCCTGCCTGTGTGAGAGCATATGGACGGAGAGGCTGAGGAGAGGATGGAGAGACACAAGCTGGAAGGCCAGAGCCAGACCTCTTCTCACAGCCGCTGACAATGAGACGGGAGGAGGGGAGGCGTGAGGAAGGCAGAGCTGGATGGAGAGAAAAAAGAGAGAGGGGGAGGAGATGATCAAGTGAAAGGGAGGCCCACTGGTGGCTTATGTTCTCCATCTCCTTTTGCCCTCCTTTACTTGTCAAAGGCTTTCCCAGTCCCCATAGACTGGGAAGATAGAGGTTTTTTCCCTGCTGTGCTGCTATCAGGAGATAATCATCTGCTGCTCAGTGTTCCACACAGACAATCAGGACAGTGGTGAACAACAAGACAGCTTCCACATGGGGGCTTAGCGGGAAAAAAAAAAAAATCAACAAGACCTTCATTTACAATATATTTCTTATACAAGACATGGTAACTGTAGCAGTTATAATTGGACTGTAAAACACATTAGTACAACCAACACTGGCAGAAATCAAGACCGCTGATTCTAATAAGGGCAAATAGCAGCGAGGTGTCCTGGACCGGATCCTGCCGGGTCCCCGCCAATTTCTGCGTCTTTGCCACAGTGACACACAGCTGTACGCTATCGTCCATTAGCTCACTCAGCCTCTCCTGCTCTGAATCAAATGCCAAATGAGTTGTGCCAAAGTTGTAAACACTCAGTCTGTCCAAGTAGAACAAAGAGGATATGTGGCATTAATATATCATTATAGTGTGAATGTCACTTTAGAGACCATTAGGAGGATATTTGATAGAAAATGATCTGTTCTCTGATGGAAATTTAAAACTTTGATATTATAGTCTACCCTGGATTTATTTCACACTGTGTAATCACATAGTTGAGTATCAGTGGAAAGTGGAAAACATTATGTATGTATGTGTATGTATGTATGTATGGACCATACAGTACTTAGAGTGTTTTGTCTACGGTATGTTTATATTGTTGCAACATTGAACTCAAGACAAATATCCCTCAGGACAATAAAGTATCTTATTCTGTTGCCTGTTAATTTTAACGATGCACAGTATATTATATGACAGCACCCCCACTGTGCAGTATTTGCTGTAGCATGACTTGCGTGTGTGTACAGAACATTAGCTGGCACAGTATGCAGTATATATTTGAAGGATGATTCTAGTTTCTTATTTTAGTGACTTTATGGCCTTTATATTTTAAAATTTTTACCTGGTCTTGGTTATTGTTTTCATCAAATTTCACCCAGTGTATTAAAATTCTGCTTAAAAATGTGACACATTGGAACATGACATTAACAGCATAAAACTTACAGGGATTGCAGCTGGAATATGTACACTTGAGCTTGTAATGGATGCAGGTATAGCAACCGGCATGGTCTGGCCATTAGGCAGCTGTAAGAGCACAGGAAAGGTGCCTGACACTGGGCTAGAGGAGGAAAGAAAAGAATCAAAATTACAGAAAAAATAACAATAAAACCACTTTGTGATAAAGACACAAAAAGTATCATGACAATGGTGGCTACTAAGACATCAATATTGTTCCAAACACCGAGCAACAACTGATATGGCACGATACTTCAGGCACTTTTGTTACACTTGATTATTGTCACATTAGATTTGCAGAAATGACATCAGCTTTGCACCATTGTGAATTTGTTCAAATTGATTCCTCTGATGAAAAAGAATGGTGTTTCAACAAAATCATCTGTATCACCATCTACACTGTGTCCACTTTAACAGACATAAATGTACAATCCAAGGCAATCCAATGCAATAGTCTTATAATAAAGCCTATCATTCTAAAGCTTACTATGTTCAGTTTTTGTTGATCATATGTCATTGAGGGCTGATTCAACTATAGAAGTTTTGAGGCAAACTTTGTAGCATTGTTAAAGTGAAAGGTGCTTGTAATGTTTTGTCCATCCCTGTTTACTCACATGGGGATACAGGATATTATATATACCTCTCAGTATAATGTAGTCAAATACACCATTGCCAGAAGCTATGAACTTAAAATGATCATAGAGTTTAATCACACAATATCAACAAAACCTAAACATTAGAAGCTACATAAGAGCTGATTTACTGTGGGCTTGTACATGCGTTCATACTAAAGTGGACACCAAGTGTAACTAGTGGTTTTTACAAATATTCACTCCTTCAGTATCTTTTAACCTATTTATATTTTTTTTTCTAGTGGCAGTGGGCTCATAGATAAAGTTATTATTTTGGAGACCAACTTCCTGTTTGACCTTTGACAATGTGGTTTTCATCGCTGTGCATGTATGTGAGCAAATTTTAGGTACATCATGTAAAAAATGAACAGATAGCTGACATCCAGACCTACATCCTTGCTAGCTTCTGCTCCACTTAGGCTCCATTTGACAATCTAGTTTTTTCTTTCATTACTCTTCTTAAAAAGGTGAAATGTGGAACCAAATGTGAGTGTTTGGTCCAATTTGTAAGTGAAAAGGGTAAATAGTACTGTACTTACTAGCATCTCTTAATTTTAACATAGGTATAACAACTATAATTACTCAATATTTACAAATCCTATGAAGACTTGATAGCAATATGCTAGACTATACTTAGCACCTATAATTATATGTTTGTTAAAAAAACAAGGTGCTGGATAAAATATATACAACACAGGTAAAAAGGTTGTGTTGAATGCACACTATAACATTATAACATACCAAATGATTATGTGAAAACTCCTTCCCCATTTTTCCTCCTAGAGGCAAAATGGCTATTGGTTTGGAAGATCCTCATAAAGAATTCCATGTTTTGGAACTGAATATTATATTTTTTTATTCAGGCAAAGCTGATGTCATAGTTGAGGACATGAGATGTATAGCATGAGATCTGTAAGTAAATAAATACAAAAAAATAAAACTGCTGGGTGCAAAGAAAAAAAAAAAAAAAAAAAAAAAAAACACACATGCTTCATAAAATATAAACTCACCAGGACAAAACTGCACAAAAATAATTTTAAAAAAGAAACCAAAAAAAATGATGCGTCGATAATATGATCTTTTAAAAAGTGACATTTGGAGTTACTTACACTATAGGCCTATTAGTGGATGGAACTTGGGTAATAACAGAGCTAGATGTTGGCGATGGGAGAGCCTGCTGTATTACAACATTAGCCTCTGAGGTTGCTAGAAGTACATTGGGAACTTGGAGGGATGCAGGATGGACTATAGTGGATGTTGGCAGTGAGGTTGGCTGCAAAGATAAGTCCTAAAAAACATCATACAAGATCTTAGCTGCATGAAGAGTTTAATGGAAACCAAACTTTTCATTAGATGATTGCTTTTTAATTTCAAATCGGTAAAATGACACCCATCTTTCAGCTGTTCTGCAATTTGAGGTGGAAAATGGCTAAACACGTTGCAAAAATTTTTTCTCAACATAATCTAATATCTTTCGTGAGGTTAAAAAAAAAATCTGATTTCTTTTTTGAATAATCATTTTGTGCAGTAC
Organism: Lucifuga dentata; assembly: GCA_014773175.1. NCBI lineage: Eukaryota > Metazoa > Chordata > Actinopteri > Ophidiiformes > Bythitidae > Lucifuga > Lucifuga dentata. The sequence continues at coordinate 458,084 of VXCM01000175.1, forward strand.
TGTTAGTATTTATTCAGCGTTTCCACAAAAGAAGGAGACCTAAGTATTGATTATATACAAGAGGTATTAGTTCTTTCGCAGTTCCAACTGTAAATCACAAAACACCGAATCCTTTTGTCATGGAATCAAAGTCAATATTGAAATGACCAATTATGTGATTAGTCATTAGGTTAATATTTGTATCACTAGATTTGCAAATTCCATAGTGAATTATCCATCACAGAAGCAGGAAGTGCACCCTTCATTTACTCTTTGTGACAGACTTCTCTGCAACCAGCAACAACACAGAGAGCTTTTACCTTATCATCATTTGTGGTGGATTCAGGGTGAGGCAGTGGGCTATCTCGGTGTGCCTCAATAACTGTGTGTTCCTCAATTTTGTTGCGTATAATAGGTGTCGCAAGGGGTGACAAATCCAATGGTAACTACAGGACAATAAGAATAAACCACCTCAACAAAACAAACAGAGAGAGATATTCACTGTGGAAAGTTATAATTTGTTGACAAGCTTCAATGGACTTTAGCAATGAGAACAACCTTTTTAATGTCATCCTCAGCGGCTTTTTTGAAGTCATGGTCGAAAGGACTCGTGAGTTCATTAAAGAGTCCGACTTCCTCGCAGTTCTTCAAAAAACGTGTTGGTGTAGGGGTTTGGTCTGCAGAGGAAAAAAACCTTAAAAGACCATACTTGTGATTTTGCATATTTGAGTCCAATAATTGCAACCCACATACATGTTACATTACTACCAACCATTTTCCAAAATATGCTACCGGAGCGGTAAATTTCAGAATTGTTTTTTTCCTACCTTCCAGACTGCCATTGATTTCAGTTTCCATTATGCTATAAAAATCAACTTATAGAGACTTGAAATGTGCTTGAGATCCATCACAGCAAACACGACATCTATTAAATTTTTTGTCGAAGTTTTTTGTCGTAGTTAAAGTAGCCTTTCCAACACAGAAGAAAATGTATGCCTGCACCAGGGAATATAGCCCCAAGAGAAGACACCTTTTACCAGGAAAATAAAATGACTAGGTGATTTGGCAAAGTCACCAAAAACTAAAATATGGTTTGATATTTTGGAAAATGGTTGGCAGTAACATTCTGTGTATGCGGGTAGTATTTATTGTGCTTAAACATGCAAAGTCACTGGTGTGGTCCTTTAAGTACAGAGACTATTTGGAAAGCATCAACACACCAAAATACCTCAACTTCAAGAACACTTACCAGCAATAATGACACTGTCATTCCTTCCTGGACCAAACTTCAGGGTCATCTCATGTTTGTGTTTGTGGACAGCCAAGTGGTCTTCATTTGTAAATCGCTTTAATCAGATATAAGCAAAAAATGCCTTCACACAGGTGTAACTTGGAATTATGGAACATATTTATAACATTGGTAATTAAAGAGACGCTTACCTGACCACACCCTGGAGCAGTACATAGGAAAGGTTTATCATCAGTCATATTAAGAAATTCCTGTTGTGTCACCTGAAATAAAATAGATAAAACAAGGTTAGACGATGCTCATGTGCCAATTAATAATTTTATTTCTTTATTTTGTCTGTAAATAACTGCCTCAGGTTTAACTGTTGCTTGCTTTATATTTATGATCTGCTTTGGGATCACTTTAATTTAACTATGGAGCTGCATGCAGTGTGCCATACTAAAAGTTAAAGGCAAACAGCTGAAACAGGAAACCTGATTGGGCAGTTTACAACAAACAGTGATGACTGGCCAATCAGAGCTCCTGATACTTTCTCTTAGCTGAACCTCCTTTAATGATTAGAGTGGCACACTGCCTGCATGAAGTTAATAAACAAACAGAAACTGTGAAAGTTACAGCAGGAAATGAGAGGAGACATTTCGTAGTAAATGGCATAACAAAAACTAAACTGTTCTGAAAAGTATTTTTAAAAATCACATATATTCATCATTTAATTAATTTCTGTTGTGCCATCTGCTGCCACAATCCATGTTTAAGTGTAAAAACTGAAAAACAGTTCACAAGTAATATATTCCATATAGTTCACAATGTGTTAAAGCTGAACTAGATTGGCATTTAATGCCAAAAAGCCAGCTTTAAATTCAGATGTGAAACATTTGTTGTATTTGTGGTAAAATAAAACGCACAGGTGTAATGTTTTCTCTGTCCAAACAAGATCAAATTAATCTCCATCTGGATCAAAAACTGCTGTGGGCAGATTAGTCCAACCTGGATGGGACCATTCCAACCCTGCTCAGATATATGAAATCTTTATTTTATTTGCGAGACAAAATGAAAAGATTAAACAGAAGCTAAAAACAAAATTCACCCTCCTCAGAAACAGCACTTGGATCATAGGTATTTGAAAATATTTATCTAGTTAACGTAGGAATAATTATTTAATAGATACTGCTGGTGTAAAAAATATGATAATGAGGTGGTGAGGGGTAAACACTGGAAAGGTGAAGGTCCTAGATAAATACTGGTGGTGTACAGTTAGAATTTTGGACAAAGCAGCGATGGGCGGCTGCTTTCACTTGGTTGTTTACACCTCAGTCTCAGTCTAAACGACGCTAAATTCTCACCAATTAATTTTGTTCCCTTTTTATCCAAGTAAGAGTCTGATGCAGATAGTCGGATCTACTCTCAGACGACAATTTTAACGCTTTATTGCATTGTAAATATTACTGCTATTCATGCAAGACATCACTGCAAAATATACAGGCAGCGATCATCTGTTCCAGTCGCTCCCATGCAATAGTCTGATCCCTGCGTTAACATACCGCCGTCGCCATATTTGGACCTAAACATCACTGTAGACAGAGTAAATGTCAACGTTTATTTCATGGTCATTTCGTTGTACCAGAGCATGTCACTCACAGTGCCACAAATTGTCTTTTACAACATCTTTGTATCCGTTAGCTATCAGTTTATGTGGTCACTTACCCACAGGCACAACCCTTGATGTCCAAATCCCACGTCCGTGCCCAAGTCTCGCGAGCTCAGCGTGGGCGCTTGCGTAAACGTCATACTGAAATTTTCATTTTATCAGGATTTACTCGTGACTTATATTTTGCCGTAGACAACCAGCGTTTTATTATAGTTGCTTCATAATAATAAAAATTTGTAATAAAATACTCATAAAGCTTTAAAAAAAAAAATAAAAAAAAAACTATTAACACTCTTAAGCTAATGTCAAGGCATCCTGGCTCTTTTAGCCTTCATTTGACATCCTACATCTTTTAGTAAGCGTGTTCTTAAATTGTGCAGCTTATTTTTAGATTAACCTGCCACACCCTTTATCCAAACATTCCAGAATACGCATAGAATCAGCTGCAAATTAAATATCCCTGGTACACTCGCAGAGCTGTGTCCACTGATTTGACCTCTTCTCAAGACAGTGACTGCTGATGGACATTTTGACATCTTAAGAATGGGCATTTAAACACCCTTGTTTTAATTATGACCCCAGCAAACTTCCAGCAGAGCCACACCCAAATTAAATCTGAGCAGAGGTCTCTAGTCCATCAGAATAACTGAAAACACCTGTGGGAAGATGCAGGGCCTTTAAAGCAACCCTACCAGAACGTTAAAAAAAAAAAAGGTCAAAACCATTATCTAGCACCAATAAACTTGTCTACATTTATTGAATGCCATTTACAAAAGCAAGCACTTGCCTGCTGCCTACTTACAGTACTGCTATTTACCTGCAGATAAATCAAGAATGCATTAAGGTGGACCCTAAAATGCTTGCAAGTGAAGCACTGAGAAAAGACTGATTCATAGCAAGTCAAAACATCAGCTTAACAGATAAGATCACATTCATGAAAGCTGTTGCATGATATTCCAGACATAAAAGTTAATGCCACTGTTAAATAGTCAAATACATGCATTTTAATTCCGTAATTTCTTACATTTTTACAATACATGTTTTGCTTATTCTGGCATCTGACAGACTTGAAAATGTACATTTCCATGACACTGACACGGAATAATTTTGGTAGCCACAATAAAATATGTAGTCACATCTGTAATTAAAGTTGTGTATGACAGTAGGGTTTTTACATAGCAAACAGGATAAGGAAAGCCACCATCAAACAGAACAGTCCCATGGCTTCAGACAGGGCAAATCCCAGGATAGCATAGGAGAACAGCTGCTGCTTCAGAGATGGATTCCTGCAAACAAGAACAAACTGTCAGGGAATCTCTGAAAGAAACTCAACAATGAACACATCAGAAATAGGCAAACAAAAATTAACTTGACAATATTAAAATTCCCATCAAGAGCATGAAAGTGATATGCATGTGACTGATTTCCAGGTGTTATGGCATGACCACGACAAACCTAGCGTAGCCGATGATGAGACTGCCGAACACTGTCCCAATTCCAGCACCGGATCCAGCTACTCCAACTGTGGCAGCACCGGCGCCGATAAACTTAGCAGCAGTGTCGATGTCCCTGCTCACGGCGCTGGTCTGGAAGCCTCTCAGCGTTACCTGGTTGAGGGGGCTCTGTGGCACCAGAGCAACAGTGCTCTGGAGCAGTAAACAAAGATTGTACACTTTCACTGTCACTATTTTGTCAGCAGATACAAGGATATATTTAACTGGCATGCAAACTAGAAAGCCTGTGCCAGTGCAATAAAGAGTTTCAGTACAAGTCAAAATGATAATGTTCACAGTGTCTTACATTGAGGAAGTACGGACACATCTTATGCAAAGCCTGTATACAAAACAAGCTAAAAAAACTGCATTACTGGTTGTTATCTTAACACAAACTGTCACACAACTTTGCATTAAACATTAAAATATAAAATGATGTTATCAGGAACTCTCTCTTAGTCTTGTATACTATGAGAGTTCCTGATTACATCATGCAATCAAGACTCTTAGTTTACAAGACTAAGACTGTCCAAGCATTTAGTGCCCAAATTTCTGTTCTTTAAATTAAAAGAAAAACAACTCAGCTATAGACACAATTCAGTCAGTAGTACTGAGGTTTGATACCCAGCACTATAAAGTACTAAAACAAATACCTGATTGATTATTCATCAACAGAAAATGTCTCACCTTCAAGTTTGATCATTCCATTAATTTTGCCAAGTCAAAATACCTGCTCTTTGCTATTTTCACTTTCACAACATGACGCGTTATGCTTTTAGTTCACTTAAAGTCAAAAAGTACCAGTTTTTGATTTTTTTTTTTTTTTTTANTTTTTTTTTTTTTTTTTAGCCATGGCAGAGAAGATAACACTTTTGATTGTGGTTACTTGGACTTAGACTGGAAAACATTATGTAATAATTACAACACCATGCAGCACAATGAAAATTGGACAATGAAAACTGTACCTCTGTTTGGCCTTCAGGCCTGGACAGCACAGAGGCAGACAGAGGTCTGTAAAGAGCCCGGGAACCAGCACGGACCTACAAACAGCACACATACACAAGCTATATGGTTTACTAGTACACAAAAAGCATTAAGACAAAACACTGCTAATATTTGGGGTGTGTGATATGGACAACTTATTGTACATTTCAAATTAATAAAACATAATACATGTTAACTTATTAAGTTTTTAAAATATAGTGTGAAAGATCATTGAGATCCAAATAGTCATCATTCCATTCCCAAGATGACAGCCATTATATTCAAGAGAATTTTGTCACTGTAATATGAAGTGACAACAGGTGATAAGACTGAATTATCATCCAGCACTTCTTAGTGGCTATTCTCAGTCAGTGGCTGTAGGCACATGAGAAGGTAGAAGGCACCTTGAATGTCACATTTTAAATGTCATTCACTGCTGGTCACACAGAACACCCTGTATCATATGTGACCCATAAGAACTGTCTGTACTGTCAGTCATTTCTGATCAGCTTTTAGATTTAAAACCAAGGTGATGGAACAGTACAGAATGCTCCATTACCATCATAGTTCTAATCGTCTAAACATAACTGATTACAGATAAACACATAACTTTAGCTAGCTAAAGCTGCAGAAAAAGAAAACACGACCTTGGGGGATGACTAACAATCCAAAGCTTTATAGGAAATCAACAATCCCTTAATGATCTGAGTTATAACTTGTATAAGCTGCACGGGCCAGTGTGCAGGTCTGACAGTGAACTCTGCACTAAAAGCGGCTAACAGGGTCTATTTATGACCTTAGTGGCGGCCATCATTGATAACCACTTAGCTACAATATACAGCTAGGCTGACATCGTGATGGCTTCACGATATTCATGTGCACTGTATGTGCCCACCTCAGGAATACCTTGTTCAGGCTCTATGAGCTAAATGTCATTCAGTGTTTAGCATTAGCTGTTAGCTTGCCGGCCTAGTCTGCAGATACCCTTGCCGGTCTGCTATAGTCAAGTTCAACCGGAGGCCCACACGGTTTTATTGGAACTACTGAAACATCAGGATCAAATTCTCAGGAACCGAAACACGCCTACATAAGCTAACTTACCAGAGCCGGCGTGGAGACGAACTTTGCACAGGCGTACATGTTGTAATTTAGGTAGGTTTAACCGGTTCGGTCGGATCTAATTGATGCCCGGGTCTCTCTGAGAAGAGCAGATAGAAGTAAGGTCAAACGGGTGAACAAACGCTGCACAAAGAAAATAAAGTTATTCACAAGCACAATCACATCCACTCTGCATGCCACCCTCACTTGTGCGCTGCAATATGAAGAGAGGCGAGAGGATGAAAGGGGATTTATAACGATCGGCTTTTCAAACTACCATTACACACTTACCGACTGCAGAGGTCGAACCACAGTGAACGAGTACGCATGCGCGGTGTGATGCATGAAGAGACCCGGATGATGACAATGAAAGGTCATTTCACATAACTTTATTTAACAGCAACTCAGTAGCAGCGTTTATTCAGTTTATTTTTTTTATTTTTTTATTCCATCTATGTACTTACAGTATGTTTTACAAGTTTGTAATGGTATTACATATTTTGTGTCCATCAAAAATATTTCTCCTGAATACAAATAAGAAGGAGGAAAAACACTTATTTCCAGAAGACATTATGTTTTTACAGCTTAGTCTGCTTCTACTAAAATGTTGAGCTAGAAATATGATAGCAAGGTGAACCGTAAACTTAGAAGAGGCTTCAAAGTGTGTGGAATGAGAATGAAACAGGTGTTTTTGTTTTGAGTCTTTGTACAAGCTCCGAAAATGGTTCTTACGAGATCCAAAGTTATCTGAAACCAATAGGCATTACAACTATATTATTAGTATGCTTTTGTACTTAATAAGCACTGTATTTAAAGAATTCATGCTGTGTTGATGAGCAGGAAAAAAGTTCACATTGAAATAAACGAATCAACTGGTCAAAGAAATCCTGTGATTCTTAGCCAAAATAGCAGGATAGATGTCTGAAAGGAACTCTGTTTTGGATCAGTCATTGTGTTTTTTTATTCTTTACAAAAACTGATGGGGTGTTCCAACTATCCACTGGTCCACAGTGTCTACATCTGGCCAGGTACTTTTGCTACTTTTGTTGCATTCTCTCTCTCTCTCTCTCTCTCTCTCTCTCTCTCTCTCTCTCTCTCTCTCNNTCTCTCTCTCTCTCTCTCTCTCTCTCTCTCTCTCTCTCTCTCTCTCTGCTGTCTGTCAAGGAAAGGACAATGCCAAAATATAAAAAGAGCAAACATTTATTTTTTCAAGCTCTTGAATCAGTTTTTGTTGGATTTGATTTTATATATATATGTGTGTGTGTGTGTGTGTGTGTGTGTGTAAAATAAACCTTAGTTTGCCATTTATTGTGAAAAATATACCGTACTTATGTTGTACAAACTGAGTACAAATTTAAGACCTTGATTTTTATTTTCAGCTACTTTTCGTTTTACATAATTGTTTGTAGAATAAGCAAAATGTATTGTACAGTTGCTTCTCAGTGTTAATGATCAAAATATATATATTGTAAAATTACATCTTTTAAAATTTTTAATTGTCAAATTTCAAAATACACTGAAAACAGTGAATAAGTTGATTAACTTTCAAAAACTATTTCAGTTGATAATACATGAATGAAGTTTTTTTCAAATCAAGTTAACAAGTTAGAACCCAATTTCTTTAGATCAGGTACACTTTCAAGCCAATAATTTGTATTAATCTACTTAATTTTACTGTGACTCAACTTTAACTTTCTAATTTTTCTATTTAGTTGTATAAGTTACCTAAATGTGAAACACTGCTAATTTACTACCTGACAATATAACTAAAAGGAAAGTACTAATTCTGTCATATTAGTTTGTAAAATATTATTTAAACAAAAATTTTCTAGAAAAATAAAAGTTGGTGTAGAATATTAAAGAAGCAAATCAGACTTTAAAAAAACATATTAAATTATTAAAAAGTGCTTTTGCTCAAATTTGCCTTAGTTAAATTATCAACAAAATGCTTTCAAAATGCTTTTGCGCAAGTATATGTAACAAGAATAACTAAATTCCAAAGTAACAATAAATATTCCAAACCATACAGTGTGGCTTTAAATTTCTGAATTTCCTTTTCCTACCTTCCAGACAGCCATCACTGTCAGTCCACTGCAGTTAAATAATAGATTATGTACACTTGTGGAGCAGGGTACTAAACATCACATTTTTTGTGCAACTTCTGAGGTAAAAAAGACAACAAAAAGAGACACGCCACCAATAAAGTTGTCATCATTCACATTAAGATGCTTTGGCCTCCTTAAATGTTGCTACAGAACAGCACTGACCTTGACTTAACTGTGGGAACAAAATGTGTTCAAGGCTGAAAATTCTTGGCTGTGGCATTTCTCAGGGTCATGGCAAACCAGGAACAGACGGTAGTTTCAATGAGAATTGGCCAAAAATGGGAGTCTGATCTTAACTAAAGACCATGCACTTCCCTTTGTGCAGTTTCCTTAATATTTACAGGATGTGTTTGTGTCCAGGGATGTTAACAAACCCATAAAACTGCACAGTAATGCCATTATTAAGTGGAATACATTAAAGGACCATACCGTTCATTTTGCAGTAAATTTTCATACGTTACATTACTGACAACCATTTCCCAAAGGATAAAACCGTATTTCAGCTTTCCTGATATTTTGCAAACCCTCTTAATCTTTCAAAATCAAATATTCAATCGATACACCCACCTTAAAAATCAATGTTTTGCCTGCTAATAGTTATGCAGCCTTATGCGTAAGGCTTAAGGCTGCATATGGTCCTTTAAATTTTTCAATAAATGCAGGTCTTCTTTTGGGACTATATTCCCAGTGGAGACATACATTCACTCCGTGCTTTTTACTGTGCTTAAATGCTAAAATTATGTAACTTCAAAAAAAAAAAAAAAAAAAAAAAAAAAAAANGATTTTAATAGTGTACCAGAATGAACTGAAACCAATGGCGGTCTGGAAGGTAGGAAAAAAAAAATTAATTTACCGTTCCAGTAGTATGTTTTGGGAAATGATTGTCAGTAACATTGCGTGTATGAAAATTGAATATATTTGACTCAAACATGCAAAATAGATGGTATGGTCCTTTAATCTTTTTCTGTACTATTTCAGGTGCAAAAAGGAAAATAAGAGAAATCTATTTTTAAGGTAGCTATTGCTATTAGATAAGCAATAATTGCAAGATTATTAAAAGCTGTTTCATTGACTTCATATGTCTAATATGCCTTGGCTAATGTTCACTACATGGAATATTTTTTTCAAATCCTTTTTTTTTTTTATCATCTAGTATAAATTTTTGNTCACTACATGGAATATTTTTTTCAAATCCTTTTTTTTTTTTATCATCTAGTATAAATTTTTGTGCCTACATGTGGCAGCAAATTTTCAGCTAGCATCTCAGTAAAGTTTTTTTATTTTTTTTTTCTTCAGTTATGTACAGAACAGACCTGGCTGCCTCTGTCCACTATAGCATCACCTGTTGTGGTGTGAATTTAACAGCCTGCCCAGAGGGATCTGTGGCTCAGGGCTTGTCTATGCATCTTATAGGCTGAGGGTGGAGCTGTAAGCTACCAGCACCAGGCAGATTTGTAATTGTGATGAATGACTATATAGCAGCTGGTCTGTGATGGAAAGGTAATGAGCACAGGGAGTCTTTCTTTGCTGCGTGCTGGCATTAAGGGAGGAATGTCCCACTGGCTCCTCAGGTATGATCTTTTCAGTTTTACTGAGAACATGCATGATCTCTTGAGCATTGAGTCGAATCAGTCAGTTGATCATAAATGTCCCAAAAATGGCAAAAAAAAAAAAAANGTGCAGAAAAGCTATACAAAAATATTCTATTCTATTCTATTCTATTCTATTCTATTCTATTCTATTCACAGAATTTGTTCCATGTTTTTAATTTTAATTTTGTTTCCGTGGAATTACTTTGAAAGTAGTTCCTATCACTATAAAAAGCCTATTAAGATTAGTAATAAACATGCTGTGCAATAATTAAACCTTATGGCTCATAACAAAGGCAAAAGTACATAACAGTATGTCAGTGGAGGCCTGAGACTTGAGCTTTCACACAACTTGTAACAGAGAACAGGGTCGTTTCCTTTAAAATTCCACCAGAGGGTGCAATCTAGTTTAATGTGATCATAGCCTTTGTTGCCCGGGTCATGGTTACACTTTAAAAAGACAAGCTTTTTATTACAATACTGGCATGGATTGATTGGAATATAGTGTTCCTCTAGTTTTTACTTGATGTGCACAAGAAAAAATAATCCTAAAGATCAAAAAACACATATATTCCATTTGTGTGATACTCGATCTTGGCTAAAATCTTCCTACTGTGAATCCTCCTGCAAATATATATGTAATTATTTATGTGCAGATAGAGCTAGAAAACAATAGCTTTATGACAGACAGTTATCTTTATTGAATTCAGTTCATATTATATTTCTGTTAATGCCAGTCTAAAACATAATGTAGGTCTAAGTGTAATGCAGTCACTTACAGGTCAGAGCTAACTGTATGATAAAACATGGACATTTACAATATAGTAATTGGTAGACAGCACATATCAAAGTGGCCGTTAACTACCCGGGGTCAATGTCATGCTGTCTAATTAACAGTGCAGCGGTTGTGTGGTCCTACATGGCTGTGGGAGGTGGAGAGAGCAGCTTATCTCATGCACCCCTCACCACCCTTTACCCACCTTTTACTTCCTCCCATTCATAGTCACGCACGCACTCGCTGTCTGAGTTCTTGCATAGAACACTCAGAGACATTCCATTTGCATGCCCGCCCCATCAAGCTGGATGCACTCAGACTGGTAATAAAAGGCATTGACCCCCTTAACCTTTATGAATTACAATTTGTGCCTGCAGCACGTCCTGTCAGAGGCCTCAGAAAAGCAGGCACCTCAGCCGGGGTCTGTGCGTGTTGTTTTGCAGTTGTTAAGGAGAGGGGAAAAGGTTTTTACAGCTCCTCGTCGGAGCTCCTGACAAGCAGGGAGGAGGCGGTCTGACAGCAGAAGCAGAGTAGGGAGGGACTGCAGCGCTGCTGATGGCTCCATGCTAATCTCCATCCTTGGATGCTGCACAAAAATACTGAGGCTCTTTTCTTTGTCAAGACCAAGATGCATATAGTGCTATAGTTAATCTATGTTCTTCCTCTTGATCTAAGAGCCCAGTTTTTTTTAAACTCTGATTGTTCATTCTCTCATTGAGCACTTTAGGGTGTTCCTTCTCTTAAAAAATATTTATTGAAATCAGTAATAGCTTAAACCAGACTGTGACCTCCTGGTGAAGCATCCTACTGGATTATCACTGCCAGCAGTCAGTGAAAAAGACATAAATCTATCAAAAACTGGCTGCATCTGAATGTGTTCTTGGTTTACTGGGACACTGAGAAATCAGGACAACAATTTTAAGGTTAGAACACTTGTTGATGATTGGTTTAGTTGTTATAAATGGCAAACTACATATTTTAGGCTGTGTTGGAACATTTTTTGTTGCTGCAGCACAGATTTAGGATAACGTCATACAAACAGCTTTATGCAGAACTGAATGTCAGTCTGGGTGAGGCTGGTTTCCATTTAAGCCACTAGTTCCAGGAGTTACATCAGTTTCTGAGATGTTTGGCTTTATAAATGAATAAACACTGGTTAACACTTAAACTGTTTTTTCTATAAATCTGTCTGCTAAACTACTGATGACTTGGATACAAGAGCTTTTATTACTTCCAGCAAAAGGTTATGTTGTCACCACCTGTTTTTGTTGTTTGTAGGATTACTCAAAAAGCGTGTGCCCAGGAAAGAACCCATTGAATTTAGGTGCCAACCCAGATCTGGGAGCAGATGCAGGAATTTTTAAAACAATGTGTACTAAAAGTAATGTGTAGCGGAGATGATCCTGATTCAGTAGTATGCAAATAGTTATGACATACTTAATAGTTACACATATAGATCCAGAAAAATACTGTTTAATGGTATTTGTTTCTTTCTCTTTAGAATATTATTGGGAAAAATTTGGTCTGAAATGTGTTCTAATGAGTGCCCTTCTAGTTCAGTTAAATTTTAGGCAACGTGATTGCTGAAGTAGTGAGTCTGCAGGTTTTGTTCAGAAAAGCTTTAACAAGTGCTCTGCTGTTTAATAGAGGTAGTTTGAGCTCTTTGTTTCTATTAGTGGAAAGTTACTGATGATTTACATGAATATTCAAACGTGTAGATAGAAATTTTTATCATTCAGTGGGTGTCAAAGGTTATGCTTTGATGGTGGTGGGCTCTGAAATAAACTGTTTTTTTTAATGGATTAGTTGTACAACATAGAGGCAAAATGAAACAACATACTAATGATCATGCTTTTCCACCGTGTTTCACTGTTTGTTTGTTTTTTGTTTTTTTTTTTTAGCATATTGGAGACAAAGTGTAAAATCACCGTTAAAACTATAAAAGCTGAACTTACAACTCCACAAAGTCTCAATTTGTGCTATACAATCATCGTGCTGTGTGCTTATACAAATCTTAGAATCCCTTTAATTTGTGAAAACCCTCTTGAGGTAATATAGAAACCTGAAAACCCTATTTACAGTGTAGACAGTCTTTAAGCAGCTGGTCCGATAATCCACATTAGCAGTGGGCAGACAATCCCTGATACAGCTGGAAATCATCCCACAGCAATGCACCAATCATTCGTTATCATTCTTTATCCGAGAGATTTAAAGGACATTAGCATTCACAAAATGGATTTTTTAACAAATCCATAATAACTCTGATCTTTGTACTGCTGGTGAGCAGAGCAGATGAAATGGTGTAAAAAATGTTGAGGCTTGCAGTATCATTAGTCTTTATCCAGACTTTTTAGATAAGTCTGTAACACCTCTGCTTCCACTGGATGCCCCATGCTTAACTGTATTCAACAGAACTGGTTCTATTAAATAACTCTTTAACTAGAAGTACTATAATGCTGGTATTGGCTGGGTTTTGCATAGAGTTTTAAACTGATATTGTATTCTCACAGACACAAGCATGAACCATCTTCTTTATTCCTCTTTCCTTCTGTTTAACATCAGGAAAGCCAGCCAGTGCCTGTGTGAACAGGAGCGTGGCTGACAGGGGCAGCCGTGCGATGATTGGTTTACGGATCTGTGCTTTCTCTAGTGACTTCAAGGTCACTAGGATTTACAGTCAAATGGCTGTGACACTTTAGTAAAAGCCACCTAAAGCTGATGACAGAAAAAGAAAATGAGCTGGCCACTGTCACAGGATGTGCTTGACCTTTTTCATCCATCACTAGGAGGTACTGTTGTCTCTTTGCATCATACTAAAGATATGCACATTAAGTTTTGCAGACAGAAGGTTGTTAAGGCAGGCATATGGAGAAAAAATTTGATAGACAGACATTATATGATGCACACACACACTATAGGAGGTTAGAAGAAGGGTGTGTTTCAGGCTTCAGTCAAAATGCAGTCACAGTTTACTACACAAAAGAGCAATTAAATATAATTTAAAGGCCAGTCTGTAATGCAGTGTGGGGCCCCGATTGAAATATTAATGCTCTACTATTACTGTTTAAAATGATGATTTGTGTGATGGTGATTTATTGTATTCAGGATTTAGTTCAATGTCTGTTTTAATTCTGAAATATGATGCCTGAGCTTTTGATACAATGACTAACAACACAGCTAAGCATGAGTATATACCTGAAGTTGGAAGATCTACAAAACCAAACCTATATTTTAAACAAAGAGAATTGCTTAACATTCAACAAAGCCTGTTTTCCATTTGCATATCAGTCTGTTCAAGAATAAATGTAAATGTATCAGATTTTCAATACAAGCGAAGAATAAATACAGGCTTTGTTTTAATCACTCATCTAGATTACTGAGGATGGTTATGAGACTTGTTACACAACCTGATATTCAAAGGATGTTTATTTAGCATTCTTATGGAACTCTGTTGATTTTTATGAGACACATATGGCTGATTTTATTGTGCTCAATTAAATTGCTTTAAGCTAGGATTAACTTTTGCAGTGGCATTTCATTATATAATGTTTTCTTACTAAGAGCTGTTTATCACACGGCTGCTGCAAATGTCTCCTAAGGACCGCTCGCAGATTTGGGTGTCAAATATGCGGCTGTCACAATAATATTTTGTGAAAGGGTCCTTCCTGCTTTTAATGGCCTGACCTACGTCGCAGTTCAGAGAGCTAATAAAGGCAGTCTGGTGTGGGTCCTGGAGCTGCACAATATCACTCACAGATCCCCAACTCAGCAAGATCCGGAATGCTCAATTAGTTGCTTTTATAGGCCCCATTAATATGCATTAACTTTCTTTTCAATATACGAACACAGACAAACAGCTGCAGATCATGACATACTCGCCTGGTAACACAGTGTTCCATTTTTTTTAACCTTTTAAAAAACATCACAATTTTTGGCATAGTAAAAAACATATTATAGAAAACTACCAAAGTAAAATATATGCCAAATATAGGTTTTTAAATGAACAATATGTATATTAACATAGAAGGTTTAGTAAAAAAAACAACCATACAAACAAAAAAAGGGTTATTATATGGACACATA
Organism: Lucifuga dentata; assembly: GCA_014773175.1. Classification (NCBI taxonomy): domain Eukaryota; kingdom Metazoa; phylum Chordata; class Actinopteri; order Ophidiiformes; family Bythitidae; genus Lucifuga; species Lucifuga dentata. Next base: position 473,087 of record VXCM01000175.1, read on the forward strand.
TGCACACGTCTGTACACATACACAGACACACACACACGCAATAGAAGACCACAGCCATAGGAATCCAGATCAGTTTGTTTACATAGAATCACTCACCCTGCCTCCGATCTGCTCTTGAAAGAGCAGAACAGATCGCTCAGCACAGAAACCTCCACAATCTGGTACCACTCCTCCCACACAATAAACTGATCTGGCACAGAGCAAGCTGAATCAATCATGGCGCTTTATTATCCTGTCACTAGTCTGCTTCCTGCAAGTGTGTTTACCCTGTCCATGGCCCTGCAATTGTGGCTGTTCAGTGTACATTAAGACAGACATAATTGAGATTGTGGGCGGCCGAAAGTGCAGGGCTCAACCTGTTGTCGTTAATCTGTCATATTGTCAAGAGTCACAGTAGTAGTGACCTGTAGGAGGCTGCACCTTGAAGGCATTGCTGATGGAACTCACCCGTTCCAGGTTTATTGGTTTGCCACCAACAGAGAACCCAAAGAAGGTGTGATCTATTGCCCAACCTCTGGAATCAATCTCTTTGCTCTGATCCTAATCCATTTTTTGGTACTTCATGAGTAGGAGGCACTCTCTTAAAACTCATCACCTCTACATTATATGCTGATATTCATAATTTCAGTGATTAAGGATCAGACTTCCTTATTTGAAAGTATTATCATTAAACATAAGGTAAAAAAAATTCATAGGAACTAACAGTCATACCTGCCATAATCAAAGCTTAATATTGCTTTTGGTAATATACTAAATTATACAAGCAATCAGTTTGAAGTAATTGGTAACCCTTGACACAGCATCAGTCTCTTTTGAAATTAGATTACTGATGGTTGTGCAGAAAATTCCCCTTCACTTTGTATAAATTAAAGCTGTGGAAAAACATTTACAAAATAACAAGATATAAATGAATGCAATCGTACTGTTGGAAAAGGTGATTTTTACAATCACACAACATATTAGAAATAATAGCTAAATCTTGGCTCAGCGGCCTGTTATTAATTACCTGGCAAATAGGATCTGTCTGTTTTCACACTGAGTTATTGTGGTGGTGAGAGATCACCAAGAAAATTAAACAGCAATCAAAGTACATTTCTATCATCATAATTTTGATTGTCAGAATCACCTTTCCCAAGACGGCACTACTATAACAAATCCTAGTGTTTATTAAATGTCTCAATTTGCTGCTGTTCATACTTCATATTTATGTTGTATTACAACAGTCTGATACACGTATCCTATATCCTTGTCATTTCGGGCATTCAACATGATTTATTAGATATGTAAATATGAAAATGCTGCCATTAAATAGAATTTAATTGATAGTTAAAGAAGACGTAGCTGGTAAAGAGTAATCTGTGGCTTTCTTTGTGCAGAATAGCACAAAAGGTTTACAACAGCAGCAGTACCAAAGGGCCCCAGCAAGGTTTTCTCACATCATGTAAAACCTTGATTTTGAGCTGCAAAATTCACAAAGCAATCACTTAAATCTCAAAGTGGATGTAAGTATCTGGCTGCATATCTTCAGAATGTGGCTTCTTTTATAGCAGCGGTTATATCAGCCTGGAGAGCTATAAGTTATGAAATGTCAGGATTCTATGCATTCTAATTGAGTGTGGAGCAGTTAATGGCTGTGGAAATTCAGCCGCTTGACGTCTTATTCCCCTGTGTGCCGTTTCACACCCAAGCCCATGAGCCTCAATTAAATGACAAAATGGGCTCATTCTTGAAAATAACAACAATAAAAACACTTGTCTATATGCAATAATATCAGGTCTCACCTTGAATCAACAATGGTCACAGCTTGCAAATGGCTAAATGGAGACACTGTGATCAGCACAGTGACAGGGCAGCATACATGAGATGTAGTAAAAATAAAGGCAATGTAATAGGTTTTTAATCTATAATAATTTCTGCAGTGATATATGTATATGTGTCCTTTAAAGCAAAGTAAAATATATCTTACAATTAATTAGAAAATGATTTTATTTTTGAGCTAAAGTTTGCTTTACATTAAGTACAATTTGGCCATCTCACTATATTTATGATTAACAGAAGTTTTTCTATAACAAGTCCGAGACTTAGGCCTAGTTTTTTAGTTGATCGTGTCCAAAAACAGATCCCCCAAAACATAAAATTACCTTGTGTTACCGAGTAACACTATTCAAATCCAGGATCAATAATGGCTAAACCCTTTCTCATTTTCAGCAGATGTCTGCAATCTATAAATACACATGGAGCATATCCTGTTAAACCCTGTGATATGGTGAGGGGCTAAATATTGACCCAATCCTGATTGGAGTATTTTTTTTTTCACACTCTTGCTGATTGTTTTTTATGACTCCTTGACTTTAACCCCTTTACTGCTTCACTGATTTCATGCAAGAAACACTAGCTTTTCAATAATTCAATTTATAGCAAGGCATAAATGGAATTCAAAGGACAATGCTGTTGCAAATGAACACGGACCGTGATTTGGGCCCAAGCAACACGTTGGTTGCCAAAGAAATGAGAGAATATTTATTTTACAGTTGCCTCACATTCCCATTAAAACCAGGAAGCTACATTTCCAAGTGTGTAGTATAAATGTAATATACAGAGTTGAAAGAGACAGATGGTAGAGTAAAAATCTCATGTGGCAATGCTGTGCAATGGTACCACTGCAACCAATGCCAATAAAGAAATTCTTCCAACACCTTCCGAAGCAAGATAAGATTCTAGGAGGATTCTAACACAGTCTATTACTACATGTTCATGTGCATCTATCAGGTGCCTGTTCACATACATGCTCTTATAGGGAATCTGACCCTGATGCAGAGGTGACTACACCTCGTTCATCATTTATTGTTAATGTCGGAGAAGTGATATGTAGAATGCATCTAAGAGGCAAGCACATAACTGAATTACCATCCTATTTATTTATCCAGCCCTTTCTGTCAATCACAACTATAATCAGGACTAACTCATTCAAATTTTGAGAAAATAAAGAATCCCTTCCCCCCAGTTTTCAATTTGGAAGAGGCAACTATGGCCATGATGAATGTCTGAATAGTCCATCTTCTTCCTCTCATTTCTCCTAACCTTTCCTGACAGTTTAGATATTGCCTACCTGGTAATTTGCTCTACAATAATTGTTACTGTGAGATTTCCCCCCAGCTTTTAACAAGGATTCTTAACACCCTCTGTAGGTGACAAAATGCAATTACAAACAGAAGTGCTCCATCGTGACTGGTCATCAGCAGCTGCCACCTCCATTCCCTAGCCCTAACTGCCTCCATTAATGAAAAACAAAAGACGTGCAGACTGATTCACCAAACATTTGCTGCAAATAAAACTTTAATTAAAAGACATGAAGCTGTTTTATTGATTAACAACACTAGTGATTAAAGTGTACGGCTGACATTTTTTCCAAGCTTGCTATTTTGTTCCCCCTCAGAGATCATTTATTGTTGTGCAGCCCTGTTTATTGATAAGTATTTGATGAATGCAGATGTGGGCTTGCTGATGGAGTGATCATATTGTGCGAAACACCAGGAGGAGGCAAGAACAGCTGTTGTGGCTCCATCCACTGGGACACCATGTTTTACCACCACCCTGAGTGCATACTCAGGCGCACTGCTGTAAAACTGCAACCACCACATTCACAGCACCCTAACAACTCTATGACTTTTATGACATATCACGAGAGCTCTCTCATCTCTGTCCAGCACTAAAACCTTAATTATTGGACTAATTGCTATGGCTATATTCATTTCTCTGGTAATCCTTTGGTGATTATACTTTGTGTTCAATACCAGGCTTATCCTTTAATTAAAAGGACTATTAACCTTTAAGATGGAGCCATGTGGGATTAAACCCTTAAATGTTCATGTCAAAAGCATTTTTGGGGGCAAACAAGCTGAGAATGAGGTAAAACAGACATTAATTCAATCATAAACACAAGACCCCAGGGTGGTCAGATGGTTCATAGCTTCACTACATGTTTTTGAGGAGCTGACAAACAACAATAAGCAATAAGCCTTCATCCATTCCTCTGTCCAATTAAAGTGTGCAGAATGCTGACATATTATGCCTTGTGGGCTAACAGTCAGTGTAAATAGATAGATCATGATCCAGATCTGACCAGAGAGACTTTAAATATGGTGAGAACAAGGTGAGAGGTCCAGAGTCAATGGTAAAAATGTAATTATAATACAGACAGTGAAATTGTTGCCTTTCAAGGCCTTTTACCTCCATGAGTTCAAAGTCAGCTGAAGTGGAAAGTGATTGCAAATCATTGGGGATCAACAATAAAAGTGTGTTAGGATGATGAGGAAAGGGGTGGATTGGGTTGGTGGGTTTGATGACATTTTATTACCTCTACCAAGGAGATTATGTTTGCATCCGCATCATCTGGCTGGTTTGCATGTTTTACTCAACGTTATGAACATATTTGACATACCTTGATGGAAAAGTGGGGTATGGCCCAGTGAATAACACATTGGATTTTAATGCCAATCAGGACCCAGGGCAGATCCTGTCATTTTTAAAGTTAACATTGCAAGATAAGGGTTTTGTAATATTTTGGTCAGCATCTTCTAAAAAAAATACATCAATCTCAATGAGAGAAGTCTTGCACATTTATCCAATGATAGGCAATCTAGATAGATAATTTTTAAAAAGTATTGTTTCTTATGACAACAAAGCAATTATGTCTTATTATTTTTACAGTCAATTCTTTCTCTTTTGGGCAGTCTGGTAGCACAATGGTTAGCACATTTGTCCCACAGAAAGAAGTTCAGGGGTTCAACATAACTCAGTCCTTTTTCATATTCTCCCTCCTGTTTTTGTGGGTTTCCTCCCATTATCCCAATTTCCCTCATCAATATATATATGTGTGTGTGTGTGTGTGTGTGTGCTAGGCTAATGATCATGGCCCTTGAGCAAGGCACAGAACTATGGAGCTGGAGTTGGTCCTGCACTATGGTTGCCCACTTGTTCTAGTAGTTTGTATGGGTCAAATGGAGAAGATGAATTTCTCCAAGAAAAAACTTCTATAATCAGAAAAGGATTTATTTTGTCTGGGCTTGTTCAGTCTTGCATGCATGTGCTCTAGTTAGTGCCCATAGTTGATCTACAGTATGTGTTGCCCTATCATACAGTACCATACTGTATATCTCTATGAGAAACAGTAAGAGAGAACACCAAGCCGAGCTGACTGGAAAAGCAAATAAATACACAGATACAAAAGCTGTCTTGCTGATACAACCAGGCTGCTTTATGGTCATCCAAGACAAGACAGCGTCATTTTGCTTGATCACTACCTGGCCTCATCAATAATGGAACACAACGGTTTGGCAGCAGTAACGTGAAAATCAACATGAGCAAGGGACCATACTGCTGAAACACCAAAGCTGAGTCAAGCATTTTGAATCAAGAGCTGTTTGCCCATGCCAAAGCCACGCTGCATTATCCAGAGCAAGTCTTCATTTGAATGTCCTAATTAGTTAATTAGTTGGTGGTTAAGGACGATAGGAGCATCTCATCAATCTCTCTATCTCTAAAAATAAACACCCTAGGATGGTGGTGGTGAGTCATTAGAATACTGATGACTGTGGGAAGCATCTGTGACTGTGAGGATGAGAGGTCTGCTTGTGACACTCCATATTTCCACAAGCCACTCAGCTCCATAAAGAAGACTAAGAGCTGTTGCTCTGAGCATTGTATGGATGACAAGCCAAGCATGATTTAATGAGTTTACACAAAGTCAGAGCATCAATGAATATTGAGCTCAATTAATGTTTTTTCATGCATAGCTTCTGGAATCCATTTACTTGTTTATCTCTCACAGAGGGGAACAAAAAGACAAGAGGGTGAAAAAGAGCAAACACAAACAATTGGTTCAACTTTGAGTCTTTCAGATGTTCACCAACCTTCTTAGTGGTCACGTGGAATTTTAAAAGAATGTTTTAAGAGAAAGGCTGTGGGGACAGAAAGTTTGCTCTGAGATTCTGCAGTGGTGCATGCAAAGGAAAGAACAGGAGAGAGTGGAGGAGAGGAGGAAAGAATAGGTTAAAAATAGTTAGCATATGGCAGCATATGATTGAGTTTCCAGGGCTCTGAAAATTCACTCTAATTATTCAATGGTATCCCTCTGTCATCCTCCTCTATATGCATTCCTTTGCCTGGAAGTACAAGTGACTCCAACTAATATACATAATTCTGCTACTTAATTGGCACGGATAGGGTGAAAGTGGGCTAGGAAATCTCCTTAGAGACTAATAGGGGCACATATCATTGGCTCCATCAGAACAGTAGTCCCATAGGTGATAGAAGTCAGCAAATATTTCATGAGCTGTACTATCAAAGTACCTCACCTCTGGAGTCCTGTGCACTATCCTGCAAAGAACGCTTCCCAAACAGTTCTGCTGGCAGATGTATTTATAGCAGGCGGGGAGATGACTGATGCTAATGCCATGGAAATTATGCAGTGCACTATTGCTGTCATAACAATATGTTAGACTTAAACAGGAAGGTTAACTAAACTAGTCATTTAAGTTATAAGTGGGCCACTGGCGAATGTCTGCTTCCACAGACACGGATTAAGCTTAGCACTGCAGAAATTAGTTTTCATAGCCATGGTCCTAGATTTAACCTTGTGTAGATTCATTTCATTTGTTTGTTATAATTTAGACCTAGACTAAATAGAGGTTTAAATTAAACTGAGTTGGAGGAAAAGATGTTGGACAAAATAATGGAAATTCTGCATAGAACAGTAATTTGAGGAAACCACAATACAATCAGCATATACATAATACTTCTGCCAAGGCCAAACAAGCCACGACAATAATAATAGGGCACCAGTAATTGTTTTTATTTATAAGAAACAGTAGTTTTTAACATGTACATTACCTTGTTAGTCTATCATTGAATGGATTGGATGCCAGATTTTTCTTTTTGAGATTGGTGTATTATTTTAGAAGACACTGACCAAAATATTAGAAAACTCCTATCTCACAATGATAAGACATCATTTTAAAAATTACTGGACCTGTCCCTGGATCCTGATTGACATTAAAATCCATGTGTTTTTCACTGGGTATTTCTCTATTTTTCCACCAAGGTACATCAATATAAGTCTGTCATAGTATAAATATGCCTGATTTTTTATTTATTTATTTATTTTCACTGAAATTGGTGTTGTACTTTTGAGAAAACTGATAACAGATATTTTTTAAGAAACAATCTCAAAATGTTAAATTTAAAAAAGAAAAAATCCTCGATCTGCCCCTGGAACCAAATTGGCAGTTAAATTCTTAAGTTGTTGAGTAATCATGCTAAAAAACATGCAAACAGATGCAATGAAAGCATTACTTCCCACAGAAGTAATCATCACTCTCAATGTGCAGATTTTTAAAACCTTGTTGAAAAAATATAAAGTATTTCACTATCAATAATAGATAAAAGGACTCACTAAGTCACAAATGTTAAGGTTTAGAGTTTATCTGCCAGATCAGATATACAGTCATTTGAAATTACTTACAGTACCCTTAAACTTTGAGGTAACATGAGCTGCCACCCACTGTAGTGTTATCATGGAGCGTCAGAAACATGAGATCACACCGATGATTCTGGTTCACCATCTGGCCAAAATTCAGTGTATTTCTTTCAGGAAAAGTCCATTTAAGCTTTGTAAAATTAATATAGACTGCCATAAAAATGAAGAAAATCTATTACTTCCTTGTTGCTGGATTGATATTTTAATTGTTGAGGTCACAAGTGGCATCAAAACCTTAAAACCTTATACTAAACAATAAGACCACACCATAATAAAAGGGTCATATTATGTGGACACAAAATGTAGCCAGTAAAGGAATCAATTTTTGACATTTCACCTCTATCTACAAGTTCACTGACCCTGGGTATCAAATTTATAGCTATGTACAGCCTCAATCAAGGTGTTTGTCAGTTGAAAGTTTTAGCGTAACACATTGCACATCATGACATCTATGGATTTAACAGGCCCTTGAGCCATCGGTGTATATACAGTATATCTCATGTCATTCACATGGGATAAATATCTCAGCTCTCAGTGTAATAACACAGGAGGGGATCTGTGGATCAGAGCCCCATTTCTAATCTTAGATCCATTAAACTGTTTCTGAATGAATCATCAAAGCTATTGATGTCACTGTGGGCTTGTTAGTTGGATCCCGGAGTCAATAACAATTTCTGTTGGGGTTTGTACAGATGTTCACAAACAGTAACTTTTTATGAACAATTATAATATCGATTATGGAAGAATATATATAGTGAACATATGCTATTTGTATTTACTTTTTGTTTCCTGAAGTTTTAAATGTGATGCAAAAGGTAAAACTGTTCAGGTTCATTTTATATTAATAACACTCTCTATGGTATGAACCAGTGTGTGATGATTACTTCCTATCTGTCAATCTGCATATTGATCACTCACTTAATGGATCATTCCTGGTTAATTCTGTATTGGGTTCCTTGTTACAGTATGTACTGTACATATTATTACTATTTTGTCACCTCAAGCAATAGTACATCATGCTGAGTATTACTAGAAATCATTACTTCATGAATACCACATCATTACTTACATTTTTTTTTATTCTCTCATGTAAAGTAGTGCACCTACTTGACAGTTAGTATGTAGATTCATAAATATTTAGGAACTAATCATTATACGATACATTTGACTTTAACACTGGTAGGGACATTTTTAGTTTTTTGTTTTTTCAACTGTTTGATCATGTTTCCTGCAGGTAATAGATTGAGTTGGTGTGTGATACACAGTAAGTTTTGCTGTGTTGAATTAACACTATAAGAGTTAATTTAACACTAGGCCTGAGTCTATTTGGTCCCATTCAACTCTTACAGTGTTAATTCAACACAGCAAAATTTACTGTGTGGAGGGGGAAAAAAAGAACGTTCCATAATGAACTTCTACAACAATTTAACAATAGCTTGAAACTCCAGTTTGTAATTGATAAACAAGCCATGAACGATGGTTTAAGTAACTTTGTATTATATATTTTATATCAATGGTTCTCTTTTGGACCCAAATGCTATCTCTGAGCAAACTTAAATATCTAAGTACCACATCAGCCGGCCACCAACTCCAAGAAAAATCACAGGAAAACCTCATGGGTGCATGTGTGATGAGCTCAAAATGAGAAGTTAAGGCTAATTTAAATAATAATTACATCAAAAACATAGTTCAAAATGAACTTATTTTGATTGTGAATAATTTATCACAATATCAGAATTTCCATATATTTTCAATTGTATTGATACTCTGCAGAAATTCTCTGAGTCATCTGACATGTGGTGCTTTAACCACCACCAGTGATACTCATGCCACAGTTTGAGAACCACAATATATTCTTCAATTCTGTTATTCGGGAACAACCAATCAGCACCTAATTTGTATCTTATTTCTTTTTTGATAAGTCCTCAGATCTTTATGTGTCTTAATGTAAAATGTTACTACTGTATGCATTTAAAGCTCAGCACACTATCAGTAGTATTTCAAGGCAACTGGACTTGGTTGAAGATGTTTTGTAGCTCATCTGCATACAGTATCTTCTTCAGTTCTGAGCCACTTAGATGAATGCTGAAAAAGCTTTAAGACTAAACAACATGGCTATTTGCCTTCAAGCACTTAGAATGATGACTGAGAACTTTCATAGAACCTCTCAGTACAATGTCAGTTTTTAGAGGAAATCTCCCCATGATGTAGGTTTGACAGCATGTCAGTGTTCAGGAAACAGCTAAGACACCAAAAACAAAAAGAGAAAAGCAGCAAACGGAATCCCAAGCTTGCTGTCTTTTCATGCCCAACACCTGTTTCAAGCAAGAATCAAACAGAAGTACTCAGGCTGAGAATTCCCTCTAAGCAGCAGAGATGACTCTTTTCATCGCAGCGAGAGGCTTGTTCAGTTAGCCCAAGGAGAGGGATCATGAGTACAATATTGACTTTAAATTACAGCAATAGCTGCTGCTCATGCTGTCTCAGGACCATGTTGCGGATCAAACACAAAGATCAGGCCAGGATTAGGTGAAAGCCACTGACAAGCACCAAGCCGCCTCTCTGCTGCGGCAGCACACACTCTCACACTGCACTTCCCAAATCTCACACTAAGCTCTCCCCACCTCTCCACGTGTAACACACAGACCTTACAGTCATCTCATTTGGATTTCAAAGCCGACATTGATTACAAGCAAAATTATCTAAATACAAGGGTGAAGGTGGCTGGCTGTGTGTAAGTTGTAAAGTAGACTTAGTAGGATGGATCTATTCTGAGGCCTGGAAGATGACAGCGTTTCCTCCCTGATGTGAAGACTATCACATTTGGTCAGGATACAGCCGTGTTCTTGCAACGCCTTGTAACTGGGCTTTTATTTTCCTTTTCCTGGCAGTTAAACACAAATAACAGCGTGGATGATGTGCTGGGACTCATTGTCTCTGCTCAGGGAGGAGTGCAGGATATGACTAGTGTGATAAATGATCATGCCTTGTGGCTGGTGTGACAAAGGAACTGCAGCACAATCTGCATGTGCTCCATCCTTTCGCCATCATTAGGTGTAATTGGGACTCATGGCGAGGCGTGTTCTTTTTCTGCTGTGGAAGTAGCTGCTACTCCTAATAGGACAAGCTATAGAAGGTAGACATGTCCAGGCCACTGCTACAGCAACGATACAATGTCCTCATATCAGACTGCTGGCCTAAATGGAAGCTCGACTCATACAGTATGTGATTGTGTCAAATCTTGGCTACACTAAATTCCAATGTCAGACCAACTCTGTTGTCATGTCAAACTACTCCTGTTGATGTTGACCTTCAAAGGTGTCCACATGGGGGCTGTTATTGGCATCTGTCTCCAAAAGCTGGAACATGTTCCATCATTCTAAACACAAAAATAGAAAACAGCCCTCAGTCAGGCTCTGATTATGCTGATGCTCATTAGGTATAATGGGGAAGCATGTGGAATATACAGCGTTGTGTAACAAGGTTAAAATTAGAGTCATGAATCCTAGTCTTTATATAATGTTTTTGTGGCAGTGCTATTATTCATCATTAAGACAAGAATATCCACACAACACAGCTGAGCATAGAAGATGTAACTGCGTGGCAGGAGAAAAGTGGCAGAGTAATAACGAATGTTGAAAGGTAAATGAGTCTGTCTATAAACCAAATATAACACCAAATATGCATGCTTTAAATGCAGCCGTCTGCCTGGGGTGAGTTCTAGCAGCAGCAGAAACACAAAGTCTTTGTTTCATGACCTCAGTCTGTATATCCTTTCCCCTCCTTTGAATCAAAGCCCCCACACCATCTTTAGCATTTAGAATTAATTGCACAGTTATCCTCAAATTAATTCCTAACTGTTTTACAACACACACAGAGAAAAGGGCAAACCAATTATTATTCTGTTTTCACCTTACAGAGGGGGATATTATGCAAATGATCTTCTCTACATGAGAAGGAAAAGGGGCTTTATTTTCCACAGCAGATGCTGCCTAGACAGTCTAGCATTCTGTGCGGGGACAGGAAGTGGGGATGCTGGGAAGATCTGATCGCTCCACCTGGCTTCCTACTGACTCCATATCCAAGCAATAATAGAAAGCACATTGATTAATTATTTATTTCAAAGAATTGTTTATATATATATTGGACTGGACAACTAAGGTTAAAAGGAATGTTCCGAGTGCTGTCTGGAACTCCTTTACAACTTGTGCACTTATGAGCTTGAGGTGTTTCTTGATGGAAGACAAAGTCCCTTGGTTTTTCAGAGCTGCAAAATGTGTTATTTGCTCCTTTCTCAGGAAGAGAATATGTACGACCGAGCAGCACGCCTGCGAGCCAGACAGCGAGATCTGGCTGACAGGGCAATGCCTGGGTTCAGAGAGGACAGGGGGCATATCGCCTCCCTTGGCTGCTCCGCATTTCTGACCACAGCGAGTGTTTATTAATCTGAGACCTTGAGACCTCTCAGAAGTTGCCAAATAAAAAAATACAACCCAGACATGCAGCATTTTCAACTTCAGACAAGAGCTAAAAGCACCGCAACAAGCTAATTTAGACTAGCCACTTCAAAGGTGGTACAAACACAAGCTTTAATGAGCTGTAATGATGAGTTAAGGCCAAAGCACTGATCATCTTTACAAATCAGGAGAAGACGTGCTCATGAAAATCAGGTCCCATGAGTATCCATCATCACCTCAAAAACTGCATGCAGCAGCGCAGCTCCAGGTGCTCCCAGCAAATTGGGCTTTCGATGTGGAATGGATCAAACACCGGCTCAATATTCATTATTCTCCCTGACTGAGATCGGCTGCAGTTTTCTGAGTGGGTGAGGGGAATTGTGTACCTCATTGTGCGCGTGTTTGGACCGAACTTAATCATGATGTCAGCCTGTTAATAAAAGGTTATTAAAGGAACAAAGATCCAGGTTTTACATATGTTAGGCAGGGGAGGTCTCGGGAACTCCTGTCTCTGAGGTAAACACAGGCCTTCATGACAAACGATGTTCATGCTGGGATCAGATAGTTAACAAGAGATCCCCTTATTAACCAGGTCTGCATAGATAATTGGCACTTGAGCCTCACATTTTGAATCTGGCCTGAGTAGTGTCATTTATCAAGAACCCGAGCATGCTGTCAGGGCTCCATAATAAGCCTCAGTAACTGATGAATCAAGATTAAGCAGATAGATTGAGAATGAAGGACGAGAAAATGGGCCACCAACACATTGCAGGGGGCTTAACTTGAAATTCATAACATTAAAGTGGTATTATTCCTTATAGGGAGGGATCTATCCAATATTAGAAGCTGCAGTTGCAAAATAGCTCCAGTCCCATGGCATCATGATAAAGAATCTTACTGTAGATTGCAACATTTTTCCCTAATCTGCATATATGGTATATGCAAGCTTTTTGACCTGGGAACGTATGAACTATTTGTTTCGTAGTACTGTATGTAGGTCCAACTATTTCCTTTCAGAAATCTTAAGAACTTTCAAAGTATATTTGATAAGATACCACGGATGATGTACTACAACAATATTGTCTTTTCATTCGCAAAACCACATACACAATTTCTATAATTCATGTGAGATGTGGTACATTGTATTTTGTCTTTGACTCTACTTACTATTGTTCCCAGTTTGGACACATTCTTGCCATTATTATGTTATCAGCAATACAATAAGCATTAGCTAAACAATGCAGAACCTTATTATGCCTAATACGGCTATGCAAAATATATAAATCAAAATAATATTAACAGTAATGGCACATTCAGCAGAACATAATTAGTTGTATTCTTTCTTTTGAGTGAAATGACCTACTGTAGTTGATCATATAGTCTTCTTGTAGCCTTTATCTTAATGTTATTATTACTCTGTGTGTGTGTGTGTGTGTGTGTGTGTGTGTGCGTGCATGCACGTGTGAGTGTCTACCCTTTTATCTCACTGGTACATAAGTGTAGATAATTACAGATGATGGGCCAGTGATCAGCTGCAGGTATGGGAGCCACCTCAGGCCTCGCCCAGCCTTGCTCCTCCAGATCTCCCCCGCTCTGTTAGGCTTGTTTGGCAACGTTTCCCTTCCCGAAATCTCCAGCTGTCCAGTGGGGTGCGCCAAGTCGCAGCAGGAGTGCCTGCCTCTCCATCTATGGCCCATCTCTTTCTGGGAGGGTNGGGGGGGGGATCTCTCTTCTCGCATTACTCAGTAGCAGACGGAGCAGGCTGCCAGCACTCAGCATGTCCACCCACACGCCCCTGCCCTGCCGGTTAGACCTCACGGTTGGAGGAGATGATGGAGAGAATCTGGGATCCAGGAGGGGGGTGGATCCAGAGGAATGAGAAAGAGAGAGAGAGAGAGAGAGAGAGAGAGAGAAGGACAGAGAGAAGCAGAGAAGCCTGCCTCCATCCTGCAGGCCGATCCTCGGACAACCTGACATGGTACTCTGAAGCTTGTTTGGCTTCTTAAATGATTTGTTTGCTTTGTTTTGCTTTTCTATAAGAATTCTACAGGCATCTTGGTGTTGACAGTGTAATTTTGATGCATTATTGTTTACAGCACATAGAACATTTTTACAGAGCTGGCAAAGAATTTAGAACTCTGTGAAGTACCAGTAAGAAGGAAGGATAAAGTGTGATGTGCCAAAAGATGACAAAATTTTAAGAAATACAGCTGCTTATTTTGTATTTACAACATATAAAGTATGTGCATCATTTGTAGGATAAGGGACAACAACACTAAAAATGTATTTCAATCTTCAAAGTAACCATTAGTCCTGTTTGGAGTGCAGAAAAAAATGCAGCTTGGTGCAGAATTGCAGGAGTATATGCTTGTATATCGCTGAAAAGCAGAGACAATAAAAACCAGCAATCATATAATGTTCATCATGTATTTTGGGCCAAAATCTTAACAACAAATCTTCATCTGCCAAGGCTACAAACCAGCAATACTTTCATGTACCCATAGGGGGCTCTAGTGTACCACATATTTTAGTATCCTGAGTGGTGCTGTGGTAGTGTTGAAAGTAGACCTTTTGAACTGCTGTGCTGTGCGATTGATATAAACATTAAGTGAGCTTATGCACAGTGAGAATATAAGAGTGTTTTAATAGTGCAAAAGAATTGCAAAAATGGGACAAAATTGTTTAAATAACACAAAACTGTACCAATAGTGTAATGGCTAGCTGCATTAAAGTGGTCAAAAAAATCAGTGAAAAGCTAAACACCTGAGCAGAAACACACCTTATATTTCTGACTATGTATGTGTGTGAATGAAATTCCAAGGTGGTGGTGGTGAACAGTACTTGATGAGGCAGCTCTGGAGACCTCTGAATTTTAATGATGTTGGAGATGATATTGTGTGTCCTTCAGCTTGTTATACTGACACAAGCACTCCATAAATCATCATACCTAGCTATCGTAAAATCAATACCAAACTGCTACCTCAGCGCTAACCCATAATAAGTTTTTCAGCCATCTAACAGCTTAAACTTTGCTGTAATGCCGTTCGACCTATAGGTTAAGATCAGAGCATGCTTAATTTGTTTTGTAATAGAGACTTTCTAATCCTTAATGAAGCGCCTATTAGAGAGGCTTTTGTTGGCACACTGGTGATCAGTTGGTGGAACAGCTACCGCAATTAAGTTTGAATCTTTGTCCTGGAGCAAAAAAAGGAAAAGGAAAGTAAAAAAGAAAGAGAAAAAAAAGGAAAGCTTGGACAGTCAATAAATGTTAATCCAGTCAGAAGTCGCCTGTGCCTTTGAACAGGACTCACGCTGGGTTTTTTCACATGTACTTGTTTCATCCTTCCCTAAGAGAGGCCATCCCTGAAGGATACTGCCGCTGATCCTCACACCAGATGACTACTGCCTAATAAGAGCCCAAGTGTAAGTAATATTGTCCACGTTAAACACATTACTACTGGACATTGTGTAAAACGTGCCATAAATACATCTAAAATCTAAATACCGCTTCACCGAAAGTCACCATTTAGAAAAATCTCAAATCAAAAACATCATGTGTGCTGTACTGAAATTTGCAGAATGAGTGCAAGACGTTTGCAGGATGAGTGCAAAAACTTACTGAAGCCCATGTAAAATGGAAATACATGGTGTTCACACAGGATGAGTTAGGCTATTCTCAGCAACAACAACAACAACAAAAAAAATCTAATTCTTAATATAAAGAGAACAATAATTAAACTTGAAAAAAATTAATGAAACTTGTATTTGTTCATAATTTGCCATAATCACAGAATTTCCACAGATTTCATTTATTTGATTTCCAGAGTCATCTAGCATACCACCAGCGGGTGCTTTGGGTACCACCGGTGGTACTCGTGCAATAATTTGAGAACCACTGATTTAGAGAAATTAGTCTTTAAGAAAATAGGAATATTGTTTCAATAAAGAATGGTGCTAATATTAGCTTGATAGAGATAAAATCAAAGTTCTATACATTCATTGCTAACTTTATTCATTATTTTTTTTCCTTTTTGCAGTAAAGTTTTCACTGCATACTTTATCCATAGCTCAAATATGATGCAAATAATAAAAAGCACAAACGAAAAAGCCTTGTGCAACCTTGCAGTGTTGTTATTTTAGAATGATAGCTATAACTAGGGCAGCATTGCTCAGACACATAACATATGTAAAAGCCTTTGCACAAGAGAGAAGCCATTGCCACAATTTCTGAAGCGTAAACAGCTTATGAAAGTCAAATGGATGTGTGGCATAATCTGACATGGAGAGTCTCAGCTTCAAAAACATCTCTAACAAAGCACAATGCCAGACAACAGCGACAACAGTTGCATGTTTTAAACGCTCCACAGGTGATCGAGCTGCAATATCAGCATTCGCGTGTCAGCAAATGAACTTATCCAGGTATTTAACATGAGAAAATCACATAATGTAGGGATCGTTCCCTTTTGTTTGTCAGATACAAAGTGCTAACAAACAGGATTAGGGCAAATTCTTCAGTTTACACTCCACTGAATGTAGTATCAACAAATAAAATGCTTAATATGGGTGGCAGCCCCAAATTTAGCTTCCAAAGATTTGGCATTAAAGTGACATGGAACCACTAGCAGCTTGTAAGTCATGTTTCTCTGGCAGGGGGAACACCCACATAGCCATGGTTTTTGGGGAAGCTGACGCTGGCTTTGATTTATGCCCAGTAAGAGGTGGTGACTCAATTGTCAGAGGTCATGCTGGCTGACCCTGAAACATCTGTGTTTAGGGCCTGGTGCTTATTACACAGAAAAGCAGACAAGGCAGCTAAGAGGACAATATAATGCTGGTAATAGTGCAGCTTGAGAGATAGATTTTTTATGTTGTAACAATGCAGACCTGGAGATTCAGTCAATAGATTCCTCAAAGGGGATTTTGGCCCGCTGTTGGATTTACTGTATGGTGAGTTACATTATGCTGCTTTCTAGTGCTGGATGGTCTCTGCTCATCTTGTGGAAAATAGGTTTTCAAAGATGAATATTAGTGATAGATCTTCATGTCTGCAGGTGAACTTCTGTCTTTTCATGTTAATACCATTTTTTCTTACATGGATGCAAATATATAAATCAGCCAACACTGTACTTTCCTGACTTAAAGTGAGAAGCCACCTCAAAATAGAGTTTATGTTATTTTGTGATCTTGGTTAATGAACATACACCTCCTCACATTAGAAACAGCTGATAAGAATTAGAGGGAAAAGAAATTATAATAAATACTGCATGCAATAATTTGATGACATCATAATGTATTTTCACTCTAATTATTGAGTCTAGAGGTGGGACCAAGTTATGGTTTAGCAAGTCACAAGTAAGTCTCAGATCTTCTTAAGTTTCAAGTCAAGTCAAGATAGGCAAGTCAAAAGTTAAATACCAAGTCCAAAACTTTGAATTTCAAGTCCTAAACAATTTGTAATGTGCTCTTTACCAAATTGCTGCTGTAAAAATAAGGTTAGTATACACAAAATGTGGATTCCTTTACATTTTCAATTTATTACTTTCCAGATAATATAATTAGCTAAAAATACGCATGGTATGACTATAAAAAGTTAATCTCTGTATAATTTTTTAAATGCTTGGTTTGGGGAAAGTATCAAGTTTTTCCAAGTCAAAAGGCTCAAGTCCAAGTAAAGTCACAGGTGAATGGTGTCAAAGGTCAAAGTTGAGTTGCAAGTGTTTTAGATTATGTCAAGTTGAGCCTCAAGTTAGAAATTTTGTGATTCAAGTCCAAGTCATAAGACTCAAGTCTACACCAGCTGCATTATGGTTCAAAAGTGCTGAACTTTGCCACCATCCAACATTTTATGATGTAAATTAGAAGAGCATAAATTATAGCACATACACAGTAAATTTTGCTGTGTTGAATTAACACTATAAGAGCTGAATGGGACCAAATCTAGTCTATTTGGTCCCATTCAGCTCTTATAGTGTTAATTCAACACAGCAAAATTTACTGTGTACCTCTGCCAAGTCCAAACAAGCCTAGAAAGAAATTTGTCCTTTTCAAATTTACTGGTATAAGAGAAAGAAAAGACTTTAATAATAATAGCACTTAATTGTTTTATTTGTCATAAGAAACAGTAGTTTTTAAAATGTATCTCAACCTGGACCAAATACATTTATTAATAGTCTATCATGGGATAAATCTATTGTCAAAATATTTGACAAAATGAAACTGAGAAAATATTGAAAACTGCTGTATCTCACGATGTTAAGAAGTCATTTTAAATAAATTTCTCGATCTGTGCTTGAATCCAAATTGACACCAAAATTGAATGAGGTTAGTATACACAAAATGTGGATTCCTTTAAATTTTCAATTTATTACACCCATTTCTTCACCCATGTCCCACTTTTTGAAGTTTTGTCAAAACTGGTTTTGTAACTTTTTGAGAAATCCTACTGAAAAACAAACCAACTTAACCTTCTTAGCGGAGGTAGCAAACCACTTCAGGTGTGCTGCTCCAAGGCAAAGTTTCAATGTGATTAAATTTTTTCTTTTTTTTTTTTTTTTTTTTATGACAAGAAAGACAAAGAAAATTCAACAAGGGCATTTATATGCCTGAATAAAACAAATAAAGCATAGAACTGGGTCTTAAATAAGACAATAAATCAACATAAGCAAGCATTTACATCCATAATAATGGCTATAAATGCTGTTTACCTGTCAAACCATGACAGAAAGGTAAGTGTATGTAAGCATACCTAATAGAGAAGCTTTAGATTAGTACTTTTAATTTTTTTTTTTTTTTTTTAAGGAGATATATGTTCTAAAGTAATCTACAAGATCACAGGAAGAACATTCGTAAATTCTATCTAAAGGTGAAGTTTCCCCTTAAGAGAAGGAAGTCAGTCTGGTTTTGATGTGTTTTCAGGCTTGTTTCTAGCTGACTGGTCAGACTTGAAAATGCAGCATATGTTGTGCTGATAAATCCTCAGCATTGGTTTTAATAAGGAATCAATACTGCAGTGGGATGATACATGTCCTTGGTGCAGTTTATGCAAACTAGGATTTTGCAACATCTTCAAGTGGCTTGCGCTCATAGTAAACATGCAGTTAGCAACAGTAATGAACTTCTTGGATTTTGCAGAGATTTTTTTGAATCTAAATACAGGGGCAAACTGGAGCACCCTGCTATCTTGTATGTCTGTCACAGGCGTCCCATGTGGCCCTGACAGGACTGATCAGGACTGTCTGGGCCACGCTGGGGCAGGGAATGAGGGGGAGGGGAGGTTTTACATTTTAGGCCTGAGCTGGGAACCGTCAGTGTGGGCGGTTAGGGTCATCTTCAGTATGACCTGCCACCTCTGCCTGAGCTTTGAAAAGTGCAATCTGATCCTAATGCTGACCAGTCGTCCCTCTCTGTCACATCCTGCGTTGTATAAATAAAGATATATCGTAGTGAAAGACTCATCTATTTATACCAGATTGTACAATTTGTAAACTATAATCTTGAAAACGTTGATGTGACATAAAATGAAAGTGAAGAAAATAGTGGGCAGTGATGAAATTCAAAGAACACATTTCAAATTATAAAATGCACCAAATGCACCACTCCCTTATCTACAAGAAAAACACAGCCATGCCTCTCAATTATCCCCACAAAGCAGCAGCAGCCACTTTAGCACACATAGATGTAGTTTTTCACAATTGTATCATCTGCCAAAAAGTCTAGTCTCGCCCTTTGTTGAGCATCTAGAGAGGAAGAAACATGGATAATAAAGGTCTCTTTATGATGAGGCTCCTACACACAGAGCCACAAAAACTTAAGAAAAAAGATTTATCAAGAGGTGGGAATTACATTGCCCTGTGCTTGGGAGGGAAAAATGAAGCAGGCATTTCTGAGCTAGCTGGCAACATAACCTTCAGAAACATCCTATTTTTCATTAGAGCTGTGTCAGACAGCTATGCCTTTAATAACATTCATCCCCGCACCAAGGAGAGGATAACTCAAGCTTTAGGCACATAATGAATGGGAGAATAGGCCCTGGCGCTGTTAAGAACAGGAGGGCTTGCCAAACAGGCAGAGGAGAACTCATGGCGAGCCTTTCACCGCACAGCATCCTCCTGTATTAACGCCATGCAAATGAACAGTCAGCTGCCTCCTGAGGTGGCTCTCTAATGTGGCCTTGTTAATTGCTGTCATTAGAGCCAGAGCTAGGAGAGAGGACTAACAAGCCACCATCCTCATGATCTCCGCTTTTGAAAGTCATCTTCAGCCATAAAAACATGTCAGAACCTCAGTGAGAAAATTGCAAATTGCCAAATTTGCTGACAGAGTGGGAAATTTTCAGCTGACTTCGAGCAGCCTGCCAGTGATGGATGCATTCTTGACACAGTCTTGGTGTTTAGACTTAAGAAATAATGAGTATCAATGTCCCAGCCGCCGAATATGCAAAGATGAAAGAGCGTTGTGTGGGTTTAATTAAGGGAGGCGGAGACAGGAGCTGCTTTCAAACAGAGTGACCCAACATGATCAGCTTCTTATTGCTGTCATTTCTGTGCTGAATTATAGCCAGTAAGGTACAAGCCTACAGTGCTTTTATAAGAGCAGCATGATGTCATAGCAGCCCAGACATTTATTTTTTGTGTGTGTCTTGTTTCAGAAACACAGCTGAACATGTAAAACATAACAACACTGAAATAAGGTGAAACTGTAACACTGAATCAGGGCAGTTTCATTTTAAGAATTGTTTCTCACTGCATCATTACAACCATGGAGGGTGTGGGCACTCGTTGTTTCCACAGTCAAGTGAGGTATTTTGTTTTACAAAAGCCCCCTGGTGGCTCACACTCCCCACATCAAGGGGAAAATGTTTCTCATACTCCAGAGAGCAAACCAAAATATCTTCTATTATATCCATGATGCACCAAATACCTACTGTAGCCTTGAATTTAGTTTGGAGGGTGACACAGTCAATATATTCAACACACGAGGGCACGTCCGAACAAATATAGAACACTTTCTCTCCTTTTTGGGCTATTTCTTTCTTTCTCTCTTTCCCCTCTCTTTCTTTCTCACTCTCTTTTTCCTTTTTCTCTTTCTCAAACGTGTGCACCATTGAGGACAAATCAAAGGCTCTATTTTACTAATGTAACACTGAGCAGACTGTGGGGTGGCTGTGGGGATAATGAGGGACTGCAGAGATGTGAAACAGACAGGCTGAAATGGATAATTAGGACAGAAAGTTTCCACGATGCCGGTGACACTCGACAGGAAATAGGGACATTAAGTTCTATTGGAGAAAAAAATAGACAGACAGACAGACAGACAGACAGCCAGATAGATAGATAGATAGATAGATAGATAGATAGATAGATAGAATGTTTCTTACATCATTAAATAAAAATTATTCTTTTATGCGGTTCTCAAACTGTGGTACATGTACCAATGGTGGTACTTAAAGCGCCCCCTGATGGTATATCACATGACTCTCAAAATAAAAAAATCCAAACAATAGACTTTTCTTTGTTAAAAAAAAATAGCCCAACAATCTTGTGTGAGATAGATAGATAGATAGATAGATAGATAGATAGATAGATAGATAGATAGATAGATAGATAGATGTAGTCGTGATGTTTGATTGGACAGGACAGGCTTACTGTATATAATGCCTGATATCAGCATGGGGGTGCTGAGGATTTGGTGGAGACGAGCAGGATAATGAGCAGCAATATCAGTTAAAAGGCATTTGAGGGAGATATCATCCTATGTTGCTCTATTATGATTAGACTTCTTGACAATATGAAAAGAGCAAATCAATATCTACTGAGATTTTGATAATTCTCAAGCCACCCCCATCCAGTTCTCCCTCCCCAGGCTCTATTGAGAGCACATGATTTGACATCACCGCGGTAATATGAGGCTTTTCTCTGCCACTGTAAAAATATGTAACTTCGATTAGTGAAATGCGGAACAAAACGACCTGTGTTTTGGATTCTCTCCCAAATGCTGCTGTTTGGGTGCTGATGACGTGACTTATTGTGTTTCACTTTAAAGCAATTCAATTAGGAGTCATTGGTCCTCTGAGTGATTACCAGTGGCCTATCGATACAGACGAAGGACACACTAATTAAAGGGCATTTAAATGTTTCTCAGTGTTCAGTAATGGGGAGAAACACAGCATTTAAAACGCACTTTGGAGGAAAATCTCCTTGCACAGCAAATGACCGATATAACATGTTCGCTCTGCTCTCCACAAATTCCCTTTATAGGCACATATACTGGAATTGATCCCGGAGGAATACTAAAATATGGTCATACAACAGGCACCAAGAAGCTTGCAGCCCTGCTAAATTGCAGGTAAATAGTCAAATGTTATAGTTTTCCACAAATAAATGGCAAAGCGGATGTAAAATCATGGCAGGTATTTACAGTACACACGTGAAATTGAATATAAGCGTTCCACTAAAAGCAAGCACTGCATTATCGTTCATTTTTAATTGACTGTCAGTGTTGAGCGTCTTTGTAGTCGTATCAGAGATGAATTGGTACTTTCGCCGCCTATCATGAAGTTAATTCCATTCTTAGATGAATGATAGTCATTATGGTGAAGGAAGGTGACTTACTTAAATCTAATTCTCTTTTCTATAGGTTGATGTCTGTATGGCCATGTACTGTAGAAACCATCAGAAGAGATTTAAACACAGTGTATATAACAAAAATATGCATATGAAAAGCACATTGTGTAATTTCTCTGTCATTTTTTCTGGGATTCCTGTAATTTTTTTGTCGTATCACTTCTCGTTTTTTTTTTTTTTTTTTNTTTTTTTTTTTTTTTTGCGTTTTGTTTTGTTTTTAACTCCACCAAGGAAGTTATGTTTTCGTGTGCATTCATCCGTTCGTTTGTTTGTGATTTTAGCAGCATTATTCTGCCTGTTCTAATTTATCTGAACCGATTTTGAAGAAATTTGATGGAAGAACGAGGTACGGCCCTGGGAAGAATCCATTAAATTTTGGTTTAGACATGGATTCGTGGATTGAATATTTTAACAGTGGTTTCTTAACATTGGGAGATTGTTATTTTTCCATATTTTTATCAACTTTTTCAAAATACACCAAAAATCAGGCGTATTTATCCAGTGACAGACTATAAATAGCTGCTATTTGGTTAAGATCTGGATAAAAAATTTCAAACTACCGTTTTTTTGAGACAAATAAAGTCAAGTCCTACTTATTAGTTGTTTCTTTAGGATGGGTCAAATACAGGAATCAGAAGCATGGAGTCAAAAATATACCCTTTATTATTAGAATAAGACAAATTTTGACCAGGCATGTTCGGCCTTGGCGGAGGTATGCACTTTATGAGGGCCATACTCATTTACTCATTATTTCTTTCTTGTTTTTAAATAGTAAACTCAGTACACTTCTAAAAAAAAAAAAAAAAAAAAAAAAAAAAAAAAAAAAAGCTGTTTGCCATGCAACGTTTTTTTTTTTTTTTAAATGTACATAAAGGTTGAATGGAATGAATGAATGAATACGGCTTATCCAAACCTGAATATAATTATAAAAGGTCACAAAATCATATTTCATTTCCACTGACGGTGTTTGATCAAACATACTTCATCGACTCTCCACCTCCACACTGCTGTGAGTTCTGCTTTGTGTTAACATGGTGAGAGAGATATTGATTAAAGTATGATAAGAAGAAGCTCCAGTCCCAGGGCAGAGCCTCTACAGCTATGATTAAATATGCTGCACCAAGCTTGGACCTATATTATATCTCTGAGAAAAGAAACCTCACGCAACTATATACAGCACATTATCTTCCCCACTAATATAGAATCAAAGAGTGAGAGAGCTCTCAAATACGGGTTCAGCCTAATTATGACTCTTTTGACATCTCTATGTCTGCATCCTACTTTTGAGCATTTATGACCTTGACTCTGAAAGTAAAACAATATCTTGTCCTAAATCATTCAAAACGAATCCAAGTTTTTAGTATATCGCTGCAGCCAGCATGGATTTTTATTATTTATCTAAAAATGTGAAAGGCATAAGAAGGACTAAGGAGCCATAAGGACATTGAGTGCATACTAGAAATATATAATGCATTAAAGCACAGAATAATTCAATGATAATGAACATTATATGGGGAGTTTATGGCACTATCATGAGCTAATGTCTTTAATAATTGATTATGGTTGATGCCCTGGGAAGTTTGGGGAAATACAAACAACTGAAATTCAACCAGTCGTATAAAAATACAACAGGAAGATGTTTGGTGCTCTCTATACTGTAAGTGGTTACAGACATTTAGAGACATCTTAGTGATCAGTAACTGATAATTCCTGATAATTCCAATAATTGACTGTTCTATTCTGAAGGGACCAAGGACTTCGCAAATAGAAAGATGCCACAACTAAATTTCATTGTAAAATACTATGTTAGCAGCAGACACAACCTTAATTAATTTTACTATTTTACAATAGTAGAGGTGAAAATTTGGTAGTTTTAGCTTATTGCTGATCAAAGTAAAAAATATGATTAACACAAACAAACAGTTCTGAGTTTTACAAAAAACTTGTAAGAGTAGAGCTCTGGTTTAGTTTTCAAATCTTGAGAGGTTTTTTGTTTTTTGGGGGGTTTTTTTTGCATTAAATGTATCCTGAGATAAACAACCAAAAAACAAACACAAACAAACAAACATCACATTTTACTTAAGGAAGGAAGACGTGTTTCAATGGAAGGCGCTATTCAGTTGATACACATTATACATGCAGCCTTTAATATCACAGCTTGTGTAAATGTTTTAACTTCAGCTTAAAGGTTCCAAGCTTGAGGCCAGTAATCAAACTGTATCCGAGACATGTGAGCAATCTGTGATTCAACAATAACTTCATACATGCTTACAGCTGTCATATAAAACGTATTTTAGCACAGACTAAAAAAGCAAATGTAATTGTCATTCACAAAAAATGAATTGTTGATAATAAATAAATAAGATCGGTGGTATCAACAGGTTTGTTGTTGTCAGTTAATTGTTCAAGAATCAATGTTAATTTTTGTACTCTAAGAATCAACTCGAGTTTTTTTAATTTATTTTTTTAATTAAAAAAGCTAATGGTCTAGAATTCTACTGTATATAAATACATGTAAAATCAGATTGTGGTGCATTTGAACATTAGTGAAGGTGCTAACAGCCTAATTGTGCTGCCATAATAACACTATTGCGAAGTGCAGGGTTTTAATATGTCATATTGCACTAATAATGCGTTTACAGTGTGTTTGAGGATTCATAACCCACATCAAGCATAAAGCCATGTTTTTAATTTGTTTGATTTTTATTATCATTCTTAATGTATTTTATTTATATTTTGATCCACAATTTCTATAGTACATGGTGTTCCACATGTTGGACAAAATATTGGGTCCAAACGTGTTTTCCATACGTGGGATAAAGACAGAGATAATGCTTTTTATCAAAAGCCTCCATGAAGCTGTAAGGAGGAGACATACAACAAGCCATTTTGTGGTACCACGCTGTTTTTGTTCTTTTGTGTTCCCTGCTCACTGTTTCTATTCTATGATAATAAAATATTCATACATGGACATTACTGCCATTTTATTGAGCTAAAAGTCTGGAATCCTAATATGAGAAAGGATTTTTAAACGACAATGAGAGAGTCAAAGAGCGCAAGAGCAGTTTTCAGAGCCCTACTATTTTTACACAATACTTATTACTTATGTCATACTTTCCTTAAAACCTGGATGATTCGATTTTGCATGCCAGCTACATTTCTTGGTTTTAGCCACGTAGCTGAAATAACTGTGAGAAATGTCCCCTTGGCCTGACTTTTATTCCTCACCTTATTCCCAATGTCATTCATTTGCCACTGAAGGTAACAAGCCTTTTCCACTCGGTGCTCTGTAACGGCAGACCTTTAATAGCCATTTCCCGGCGTGGCGAGAGGAGAAAGGAGGAACATGTTTATTTGTGTGTCTGCACATGCCTCTCCAGCGATTCTCTCTGCTCCACTCACCCAGCTGCTGGCTGGAGGAGTGATTCATGGGCCTGACAGATGCCTGGTGCAGCTGGATCTGTCCTTGATCATCCCAAAAGCCTGGACAGCACTGTCATTCACCATTGCCCAAATTATCTCTGTATTGACTGCAGAACCCTCTGTGACAGCGCCGTAATGGCTAATTACCCAGGATGCTTTGGGTACTTTTAAACCCCAGAGTGTTCTCTTGCTGTCTTGCCGTGCGGCTGCTGTTACTGCATGTCGTTGTGAGGGCCACCGTTTTCTGTCGCGCCACCTGAGTACCACAGCCTAAAGAAAAAAATGACATATTATCTGCTTTCCTTTCTGGAAATTATGCAGTGATGCCCAAGTAACAAGACACTTCTCTTTTACTCTTTAAGTCTCTGTTGCCTGTGAGATCTCACAGAAAAGAGGTGTAAACATAAATTACCACTGATGCTTTGTCTGTCCTCTATCCAGTAACTTCCCCTGTCTTTGTTTAGACATCTGGAGAATTTTCTTTTAATACACAGTCACACAGTCAATTACTAAAACCAGTCTAATCTTAATAGAAAAGCTGGGTCATTGAAATCTTTCTTAATAAATAATGGTCTTCAAAAAAAACATTCCAATCAAGCATTTGTTAATGAAATTCTATTTTTAAAGTTCAAAGTTGCTGCAAAAATTTCAATTTCTGCCCGAAAGGGGAAGTACATTGTAAATTTACGTATATAAAATTCTAACACTGAACTACCTTTGACTTTGAGTCACATTTCAGGAGAAAGGTGACAGAGGGAAGAGAAAGGAATGAATGGAGAGAGACAGAAAGAAGGAAGAGGAAGGTGAGGGAATAGAGGGTACAAAATCCCATCCTGACTGTTAGAGAAGATGATGAGGTCCCCTGAGAATGGACAGAACAGAGAGGGAGCAGCTTTTCCTCACAAAGACTCCAGTAATTTGCCACATCCTGTCCACACACCCGGTATGGAAGCCACTCTGTCCTTAATTACCAGGATAACAAACCCATCCCCTCCCTGCTCCTCTGGTCCCGTTCTCTCTATGTTACTCGCCCAGCAGCCAACATCAACACCACCCCATCTTCTTGCGCATCTCCTTGCCATCAGTGTCGAGGTAGAAATGGATGGCCACTGCTGCTGGCTGCAGACAGAGGGAGGATGGACACCAAATAAAGTGATAAAAGCCAAGACAATGGCCCTGCCTCAGTTAGCAGCTCTGATCGTGATGGACAGGGGCACTATAATGACACCGCGGCCTCACCCAGCTCAACTAGCATGTCTGACAGCCCTGTTGGCCATTTACATGTGAGAAACCCTTTATGCAAACCCACCATAGCCTCGATGATCTTTAGCTAATGAGTCAATTACTGGTAAAATATGTAGATCACTCCTGGATACTTAATTATGGTTACATTTTCAGGAAGTAAAATGATTTTGTGATGTCGTCATTTACTCTCAGGTCCCGAAACAGAACTTTAGGTCAAAATGAAAGAGTTATATGCATTTACAAAACGATAAAATATGCATAATCATACACTGTAAGCCCACTTTGTGGCTTGTAACGACATCACCATGAGCCAACCGTGTCTACAGGGGCCACGGCCTTTTCGTCTGGCCATCGTCTGTCATCTCCAAGATGGCGGCGTGTCTGCCTCAGCTTTATTTCCATTTCCTTTTGCATACATGTGCATTACAGAATACATCCTGACTCCACAGAATCAAAACAAAGGAGTGTGAGGCAGGAGTGACACTTCAGTCCTGCATTACTAGATGTACAGACAGATCAGGCACAGAGGGAATGATGAGGGTGAATTAGTACAGGTTTGAATGCCATTGTCACAAGCCTACCAACCAGTGAAAAGCCAGTGGGAGGATCTGATGTTGCTGGGGGTGAAGGGGTTAGAGCAGTGTGTGTGTGTGTGTGTGTGTGTGTGTGTGTNGGGGTTACCAGTCACCTGCTGCTAAATCCTATTAGCAAGGCCTGGGGGTTAAACCAACCATCACCATTAAAGGCCTGTCAGGGGAAAGCCCACAAATAATAGGACTGATCGCTACAACTCACAAATAATAAGGTGCTTTGATAGAGGATAATCAATTAGTGTTAATAGGGAGAGGCCTGACGAGATGGGCGAGGATCAAAACAGGAAGAAGAGAGTCAGATAAAGGCAATAACACACACTTAAGAAAAATGAGAATTTAGACATTTTAAATAAAAGCCTAAATCTTATTTTGAGGAAACTGATGAGGTAGCGCCATCATTTTATTTTACTTTGAAGTTGATTTTATTTTATTTTATTTTTAATTCTAGAGTTTTTTTTTTAAGACTACTATCAAATAGCTAAGATGAAAACTCTGTTAAAGCTGTAAATGTTGTTTGTAAACAGTATCTTGACTCATCCATGATTTTGTGTTGAATTACAGTGAATTTCGTTAAAAAAAAAAAAAAAAAAAAAAATTAAAAAATAATAATGAAATAAAAGGCGGGGTGGGTTAAGACATGTATAACATTAACATGGTGAAAAAAATAAAGACTGCTCTAAAAGATCAAAGTCACATTTTTGGCTGAAACCTTAGAGATTAGACTTTACCTGTTATCTAATGTTATCTACTTAAAGTTCCACTGCAGTGGTCTATTGTATGGAATGTAGATTTTTCACAGAATGAATGTGAGTGAAACTCATTACAGCTGTATAAGAGACAACAGGAAGGTCTGACTTTTCTGCAAAAACAAGGACAAACACTGGTCTCAGGCCTTTACCGCTTCTTATTTATATACTCATAACGGCTGATATTGTGAGTTGAGGATTAGAGTGTCAGCCTAAACATTTCCATATGTTTTCTAAAGTGAGGAAAACAAGGTGAGAAAAAATTGGCCAAGCAAGTGTTAAATGAGATGAGAAGTGACAGTTTACATCTCCAGCCACAATTAACACGTTGATGGCGTTTTTCGCCGGGCCCCTCACAGTGATAATGCCTGTTGTCAAATCTGTTTAGCACGCCAAATCTCCTGGAGCCTTCAGCTAGGCAGCAAGCTTTTGACAGATTGAAGGTTCAGAGATAGGCTATCATGACAGATGGAAGCTGGCATCGATGTTCAGCTCTCGCCAATCACAGGGGACCTGCCCCCCTTATTCTGCAGGGCGCAGCTCCGCAACCTTCCCCCTCTGATGGGAGCAGGGGATGGCATTGTTAAGCAGTGCATCTGTGAGACTCAGTCTCCTCTGATGGAAGCATAAGGCAAAGAGCTCTCAAGCAAAAGACGGCCACTGCTGTAAGCACATTTCAGATATGATGGGAGGCTAGCTCGAGGGAATTGCGGAGGAGAAAAAGTTTGAAACATTTTGAGGAGCAGAGGACCCAGGAGAGAATGGAGCAACTACATCAATGCTCTGCTCTTCAGTAAAGCCAACATTAAATTTGATTTTCACCTAAGGACCAGCAAATGCTCAATACAGTCACAGTAGAATGGAATTCGACTGATTGTTCTTTATATCTGATTAGCAGAATTTCTCCTCTGACCAACAGAAGCTCACCTGTTTAATTATTCAATATTCCAAGGAAAATCTGTTTACATACCCTTGGCTTGTATATGAAGTCCTCCTTAGAACTCATATTACAGTATGATTACCCTTAATGAGATCCATCTGAAACGGTGGCACTGGAGAAACTCATTAAACTGAGCCTATTGTAATCAGACAGGCTTATATGGATTTTGCAGACATCAGAAATTGTTCTGAAAAAGAAAAATACACTGGGGCCTCTGAAACAGAAGAAAGGATCCGATAATTAAGTATCTGCCATGCGCTGATGATATCACGAGTGTTAATGATCACTATAATGACAGTTCACGCAGCACCCAGTTGATTTACAATACACCTACTGTGAGGCACTGCTGTGACAAACACCGCAGCAAGCATGCACAAGCAAAAACAGTTTAGTCTAGATTAAAAAGCCATAAGTTAAACCCAATAGGCACTTTTAGGGAAAGGAATGAAATGCTTACTTGCACTACAAAATTTCCTCAGGTAACTTTGAGATGCAGCCTTGTTGGTTTACTTGTTGGCAGGCAGCCCTCTAAGTTGTTTGGTCTCTCTCTCTCTCTCTCTCCCTGTTTAGGCGAACACATTGTTGATTCAGACCCATCATGTTGAGGCTTGAGGTCACCCTGTCTCAGGCTTGGCTAGTTAGCAGCAGCCCACCTGATGGCCCAGAGGAAATCACAGCAGCCGCACTCACAGGAGAGGGCCTGACAGCCGGGCCCCGCACCAGAGAGAGGGGTCCAGCCAGGGGGGTGGAGAGAGGAGGGTCAGTATGTGGGGGGGGAGAGAAGAAAAGGAGGAGGGGAGGGATTCTAACCCAGGGAGGGGAGAGGTGGCTACAACCAAAGATTAAGCTATGGTGAGTTATGTCTGGGTTTGCAGCTGCATTAAGTGAGAAATAGTCTGGCAAAGAAAACTAGAAAGGCCTCAATAATGAAAGAAAGACAGAATGAAAGAAACGACTGACAAAGTGAGTCTGTCATCAACAATGACTTATGCTACAATCTAAGACCTCCATTTTGGATTGGCAACAAAAGATGTCATCACAATCCTCTCACAATTGTCAACTCTCATTTGTGACAAACCCAACATCGCAGATTCCTGATTCGGACTGGAATTTGAGGGCAGGGTGAGGGATTTCTGTTCAGTTGTACTTATGGATCTGCATAGGAGGTTGGTCTAGTGGTCTAGTTGTCTAGTATTTCCACACCTAACAGCAGTTTCTGTTCAAACTGAAGCAAAAATGCACTGTGTAAATGAAGTGAGGCATCAGTGTAAGTTATCCTGGGGCAGTGATGCTGCTCTTGCAGAGAAAACGTTGGCTGTAAAATGCTGTGATGAACAGCAGACATTTCCAGTTCACAAGTCTCCCAGTCTCTCTTGAGAGTCTGCTTCATCCCTATTATAGCCAATAATAGCCCATTGTAGTCAAATGCTCTTTCTCTTCACTGTGACTGAATGAGGACACATTATTTACTGAGAGGAGACAATGCTAATACAACGCTGCAGAAAACTGCTGACAGGAAGGGGGCAAAAATCAGAGGTTTTCCCTCCTAGAGGACGTTACACTTCTTTATATTTATAGTTATGTTTAATAACATCCAACAATCTGACAATACACCTCCAGACAACCTCCACAGCCATTCTTGCTGCGAGTTCCACTACAAGGTGGTACGTGTAAGAGAGAAAACTGTTTTATTTCCACTTTCAGACACCATGTGTTGATACCATTTTATGCAATGACAGACCTTTATTGAAACTGATAAATAACAAATTGTTTGCAGCAAAACACCAACACGGTAATAACTAGAAGCGCAGTCATCAGAGCACATACCTCCACCAAGGCTGAACATGCCAAGACAAATTTTTTTTCCTGTATCCATCCCTGGATACAGGAAAATTTAGTGGGTTCTTTCCTGGGCCATGCTCCACCCTTCTACCAAGTCAAAATTGGCTAATAACTTTTTGAGTTATAATCCTGCTAACAACAAATAAACAGAAGTACAACCTCTTTAGTGGAAGTAACAAACACATAAAACTATTTGTATTCATATACTAAAACTTTGACATGGAGACTTGAACATTTTTTTCCAAAGTACTTTTCAAAATGAAGCTTACAAATTTTTCACAATCATGTTTCACAATATGTCTGGATTACTCAAAGCTGAAGCTTCAATGTAAGAGAAAAGATGCTACCTTATGAAAATATCTTGTACCGATCACAAGCAACACACAAGTGAAATGGGATAAATGTGCTAATTAAATGATAGCTGCTAAAAGCTAATCTCAATGCTTAAAGGCTCTTTGTATTAAAGCATTTTAATATAGCAATGACTGTAAAATGCAGATCATAGCCATACTGTATGCATGTTCCATTTAGCACAGTTTCTTCAGCTTTCTATTTTATGCTGATGTCCAAAGGCATCCACTGACAAATGCCTCACCACAAAGTCATACACCATTAATGCAGTCAGTGGTGCTTCAGCCTCAGAATCTTATTATCTTAGTTGGTTCAGCCTCATTAGCCGTTCTATGCATATTAATGGATGGGAAATGGAAAACTATACCCCATTTAAGAACAAAACATGTTCAAAGTACTTGCTGCATTGAGGTTACAGGATATAACTCACTCTGCAAATTGCTATCATCGTGCTCCTGGCAGAATCCTGCTGTTTTCTTTACCCAAAAGCCCCTGGTTCCTTCACTGAGACAGAGTTTCATTAACCTGCACTGCATTCAGATGCCATTATGGCTCTAATTATGGTACATGCTCATGTGAAGCGCTGCCTGGGTTCTCAAAGACTTTTATGGGGAGCTATCCTGTCACCAAGGCCAGGGTTATCCCCACCGCTGCTGAGGTTTTGCAAAGAGGAGATGTGCTAATCTCAGAAGCATTGAAGCTGGCTTTGTAGACTTATGCAGGCTTATCTCTCATGGTCATGACTGCATTAGATGTAAGATCTTAAGTTTGTAGGCATTGAAGAAAGGAGAGCAAATTAAATTCTTCTCATCTATCTCCTCAGTTGTGTCTGGATTGCATCAGTCAAGAAGGCCCTCCTACTTGTGAGGATAATGCTAGCACCTACCAAAGCAGAGGTAACGCTTTACATTCTGCCTTTTCTCCACAACTGTATGTAAGGCAACACTTTTACATCACATCACACTGTTTGACTAGAAAAGCACCATAATGACAGTGTTTTTACCATCCTAGACTCAGCATATCTGCCAACGGACCAATGGAGATCTTAGCTGGAGAAACAAATAAAACCTCTGTCCAGTGTCTCATTATCCATGAAAGTATCTTCTTGACTTCCTGTCTAATCAAAGAAAAGGAAACAAGCTAAAAAATTCCAGCATGAGGGGGATTGAAGCAGTTCCCTCAGCGTGGAGTATTGCTCACTCAAAGCAGATCGTGAAGGTAAGAAGATCCTTTGGCAGGTGCTCTGGGCTGTCAGGCCAGTAGATGAGTTCTGCTGCTGGATAACATCCTGCCAAATGCTCAAAGCTTGTCAGTTAAGAGTCTGTTGGAAAAAAAAAGGTGGACAGTTACTAACCTGTGTGAGGAAAAAAAAAAAACAAAGACAAAGTTCCAAGCCACAAAGTAAAAGAGTGGGAAAGTTGAGTTCCCCCAATATCCAGTGATGAAGTGCAATTGATGAAGATGAGCAAGCACAATAGGCAATGTGTTAATATGCAAATACTGTGTGGACACCACTTGACAAATGTTGGCCAAAAAAAAAAAAAAAAAANAAAAAAAAAAAAAAAAAACTCAAGAGAACACAAAGTGCTCATATATTGTAGGATTCCATTTTGGAGTGTTTTAGAACAGTTTGCAGTTTTTGGAAAAAAGAGTTTTGTCAATTGTCATTAGACATGAGTTTTTGCAGTTCCAAAGTCAAACCTATAATCTGTTTGCTCTGGTTGGAATCACTGATTGAGTTGTTACTCTTGTTGCATTTACTCTTGGTTTGGTTTTGGGTTTAACACACAGAAAAAATTCCAAGCAAGCCAAAATATATCAACAAATCCCATGTGAGGATACTCACTCTGCTCGTATGTCTGGGGGCAGTGGCAGTGGTATTTTACACTTAAGCCTTCAGAGTTATCCTCTCGCAATTAAACCACCTTCTAATAAGCTCACCATGACACTAGGGCTATATGCTGCTGTTATTCAACGTAACCACCCCATATTCACAGTGACAGTAACCTTTATCGAGTGGAATAAAGTGATTTAACACGAGGCTCAACACCTATGACAGTTACAACACACTAGCTGCAGAGACATGAATAGGATGTAGCATTATTACGCATTATGACAAGATGCTGCATCACAAATACACATGGCATAGCCTAAATCAGTGTCATTACCAAACAAACAAGAACTCACAACCATCACATTTGCTCATACGACCAGCAAGTAAGCAAAAATGCCATAAAACACAAATAACACAATCAGATTCAACAGGCTTCTCCACAGATTCCAGCCACAGAAAAATCCATCAAACTTACCAAAGCTGCTCATCATCTGAAGATAAAGTCCATCCTCCTTTCTTTCTTTATAAAGAGTTTAACGACACGGCTGTAGAGTACATCAGTGCATTTCAGTTCCAAAATGTGAAAAAAAAACCGTTGTAAATCCACTTCTTCTCCTCCTTCAGCCATTGTGTGTTTAAAACAAAACAAAAAACAACAGGACTAAGTAAAAATCTAAAGCACTATCTAAAAATCTAAACGTTCAAGAAAAAAAAGTTTAAATAAACGTTAATGTTCCGTTACGTGCTAGCTAGGTTTACTTAGTTAGCTAAGCTAGCCGGCTCTCTTCTTCTTCTGATGAATTTCTGGCAGGCTGTTGAGCTTTGCAGCATAATGCTGTACTCTGATGACATAGGCCAAGGCCAGCTGGAAAGCCTGTAAAAGAATACGCCCAACATGGCAAAGTCGAAATCTGATTGGTTAAAGTATATGACAATCAACAACATCATCCCATTTGCTTGAATAGCAGAGGGGATTCACTCCAGATTCTGAAGGCCTCAGGCTAGATTTTTTTTACCCGGAGACAGCACAGGTGGAAAATCTGATTGGATAAAATCTCTAATTTACATGAGCTGTGCTGGAAGCTGCGACTGAGGGAGAGAGTACCATAGCGATGAAATGACGTTAATAACAAAACTGATGGGAACAAACTTTGTAAAATACATATAGAATTAATTAAAATATATATTAAATTATAAAAACATACTTTGATGATTCTGACAATGTCTAGGCCAGCAGAGAAGGCCTTGCTGGCCCTGACTGCCCGCCACTGTCTGGGGGCAAGAATGATAAAATCAAAACCGAAAGACTTGACTTTGTGCCTGGGTAGCTATATACAACATGGACCAATGGCAGAACTGCAATATGATCCTGGTCGTAGTCATTATTTAGGACTCTAACCAAGAAAAAACTAGTCCAGCAGAACTTAAATAAACTTCCAAGACAAAACACTTCAAGTCTAGAAAATTGCATATTGCTTCAAATTATGAGAAAAAAAAAAAGAGCTACCTTCAATCATTTGAACAGGAGAATGGAGCACATAATGAGCACGTACAAGTTCATGCTAACCTTCAACTTGTTAATCTGAAGATGTGTTAGGTAAGTTGTAAGTTTACATTATATTAAATAGAATAATTGTATTTTTATAGCTAAACTTTAACCAGCAGTCTGAAGTCTAGGTGCACATGTATTCAGTAATCATGTGCCCACCACAAATGGACCACTCCTGAGATTGTTCATAACCAGACTGAGACCAGTTCCTCAAAAGAGTCTATGTAAAGAACAGCCCAAAAAAATCGTACCAAGAGGGAAAAGGTCGCTTTGGACTAAACCACACAGGTGCTTAGGCATCTACATTCACTTAATCTCTGTGTTTTTATGCTGTCTGTAGCTTACTTACCTCTTCTATCGGCCTAGAATTTTATAAAAATATAAAAAATTAAATATGCGCACTCTCTTGGGTTTCACTTGCTCTTCTATTTGTTAAATGTGAATTCCTTTATAACATTCAGAATCTTGTGGAATTCTACATTTAATATATTCACTATGAAAAAATGGGCTATGAAGACTTTGTTTAGCCAGACTGCTATAATTATCGTAAGTTATGTATCTACTTAACACTGTCTGTACAGTATACTGATAAAGATCCTGCGCCACACAGGTGTTTTCTATTATTTTTGCTGATTAAACTTCTTCTTTGTGTGCTTGATTGACATGTTACTGACTCTTGATTGTTTTGTTGCACTTGTTAGTGCAGGACAGCTTACACCTTTATGATTCTTTTAAAACACCATACAGGTGATTTTGTTTTGAGCTGACAATCATTTTTCCAAAACATAAAAACAAATTTTAGATTTCTTGCTATTTTGCCAAATCCCATTATCTATTAAAATCAAAAATCCAGGTGGACACACCTTTAAATTAAATGTTTTGCCTGCTAACACATATGTCCAAATGTAGAATGCACGGTTGTTTTTAATTTCTCCATAAAAGCCATCTTCTTCTATATTCCCTGGTGGAGACACATTTTCTTCCAGCTTCCTGTTGAATAGAATAAATTACTTAAAAAATAAGAACAATGAACAATGTTTGGTTCACTGAGACTACCTATTTCAAGCATTTCAAGTCTCTACAAGTTGATTTTAAAAATGTACTAGAATGAACTGAAACCAATGGCTGTCTGGGAGGTAGGAAAAACAAATGTAAAATGTATCATTCCAGTAGTATGTTCTGGAAAATGGTTGGCAGTAATACAGGTGTATGGGGGCTGAATTTACTTGGCTTAAACATGCAAATTCACAGGTATGCTCCTTTAAATATGTGGAGTTGGTGACCTCAGCAGACCATAAGTCTAGCTCCACCCACCTTCAATTAGAGTCTAATCAGCCATAATAATTGAAAACATGTGTGGCTTTAAGTGTCTGATTTATTTTTCTCAGATCACTTGTTAATTTTTAATTTTTAGCCTTATAGTCTCTTTCAGTAACAAGTTACTTTCTTTAATTTGGAACCATTTACATCAGTTTTGGTCACTTCATTTTTAATGGCACATTTAATTATTCTGGCTTGTTCTTCCATCATTTGATATAAATGTCAGTTTTAGATATGTTGGCATGGCAGGACATTGTGTTTGTGACAGGGTTGCATCCTCACATCTTTCTAAGTTTGTAGCATTAACTGCTCTTCATGAGTGCTGGTGCCATCCTTTGTGGTGATAGAATTCAGATGCAGACAGAATACAAGTGCTCAAGGGAGAAACAATCTTTACTTAGTTTAACTAAAGTTGAAAAACACAGTCTACAGGGTAAATTAAAGAACAAAGTAACAAATCCAACAGGAGTTATAGGCAGACAGACATAACTCAAAGAAACAGGCTTACATTAAGACATTACATTACATTAACAGAAAGTATAAGTTAGGCAAATGGATCCAAAAGGCAGAAACAGACAATTAGTGGTCAAATAGCAGCCAGGCAAAACAGGAAGATGGCTAGAATTGTTCAGAATTTTTACAACATGCAACACATCATCAGCAGTCTGGCAGAGAACAAAGGGAAGTGGCTGGCATGTACAGTATATATAGAGAGAGAGGGCTGATTATGGAATTGGAAGTAGGTGAGGTAATCAGGTGACACAAAGGAGGGAAAGTCAGGGGTGATGGCTGGTGGAGGTGCAGAATTGCAGTTTCATGACATCCCTTCTGTCTGTGTGCTCAACTCTGTTTTCCTTTCATTGGGTTTTGACATGGTAAAGTCTTATTAGAATTTCATACAATGTCACAAACTTTCCATGGAGGGCAAAACAGTTCAGTATTGTTAATGGGGTTTCATATTGAATATACTTCAACTGTGCATATTAACATGTTTTGGGGATTAAAACAATATTTTGTATGTCCTTAAGTTAAGATTTCCATTATTTTGGGAATAAATTAATGATTCTTTTCTCAATGTAATGTCATTTTGTGTTGTGATAGGCTGATTAAAACAAAGGTGAGTAAAGCAGCAGGTTACACTGAATGTTTAATAATGCTGATCATCCTCTGAAGCTAGTTTGGTGAATCAATCACAATAGTGAACTAAAGATAAAAGGCATGGGAATGCTGACTTTAGAATCAATAAACATTACCTGATTTTTGTAAAAGTTTGCATTTCTGTGTTTTCATATATGCTATAGTAGACTCCAACGTATAGCCATGCATTGACTTACATCTCAAAATAAAGTTGTAGATTGCACCTGCAGTTTGTAAATTCTCCAGGGACAAACTCAAGAACCCTTCAAGGTGCTAAGCAGCACTTTTATTTAAAGTGAACAGGTAGGTATAGAGTTGTTTTTTTTTTTTTTTTTTTNTTTTTTTTTTTTTTTGCTGTCTCTCTCATCCAGCTGAAGTAGTCTCATGAGATTCCAAAGGTGACCTCATCTGTAAACAGAGAACGTGAGCCGTAATCCCTCTCAGGTGAGTTAATCCCTCTTTCCTCTGTTTACTGGTACTTTTAGTGTTGAAATGATCAGTCAGGTAATCAGTTCTGTCTGTTCTGATCATTTATTCAAGTCATTTTCCAGGTAAAATAACAAATATTTTAACACATCACTTTGTTCTCTAGAAGGCTAAATGATTAATTGTTTATTTAAAAAGAAATCAATGGATGAATTTAGAATGCAAATAATTATAATTTATAGCCTTAACTGTTGCTGCACACATATTATCTGGCTAATTCACTGTGCTTCCAGTGGCCACAATAATGAATCTGACTTATTAAACTATATTCCCCATAACACAGAGAATATGGCGAGTGTTATTGATCTCCCAACATGAACAGGATGAGCCATCTGTAACGCAGTCCAGCTGCTTTTGCTTGATGACTCTCAGCACTTGTGAAGATTTAAGCAGCTCAGACAATCACCTATAGGTAGAGGATGTCTTTCCTTTCATTTACAGCAAGCCATTTGAATTAATTTGACCTCATGATTGAAAACACATTGGAAGTGTACACATTTGCAGTGTGCAACACCAACTGCAATAAAGCCTTTTCCTATCTAAATAATTTTGCTGTAATTA
Source organism: Lucifuga dentata (assembly GCA_014773175.1). Classification (NCBI taxonomy): domain Eukaryota; kingdom Metazoa; phylum Chordata; class Actinopteri; order Ophidiiformes; family Bythitidae; genus Lucifuga; species Lucifuga dentata. The sequence goes on from VXCM01000175.1 coordinate 511,730, forward strand.
TAGAAGCCATAACAATGAACCACAGTGAGATAAATAAATAACTTCACTGTTCTCCCTGGAATTCTGCTGATGCAGAGGCCTGCCTAGGCATTATAAACCTAATTAGCAGAAGATTACTATGCAGCGTGCAAGGCTGTGGTCCAGAAAGACATCATTAGGTCTTCTGATGGGGATATGCCTTCAGCACATTGATTCTTTTTTGCTCCAAGAACAATGCAGATTGCAAACTTTATAATTGGGCTTTGAGGTCACTTGTGACTTCCACTGTGTGTGGCTGCTGATCTCCATTCTAACAAAAGAAGCTGAAAACAAAAAGACATGCCCGCTGAGTTTCAGGAAGGAAGAGGATGTTGATGGATTATAAGACGCCAATGAGGTCTGGAAGAAACAACAATCATTCATGCAATACATACTGTACAATCTGTATAATTGTATATATATAGAGAGAGAAGTATTATAAAGCTTTAATCATCCACATATTAAAATACCTTCAGTTCTGTTTGATTTAATTGAGAAATAATGATATGTGACTTTTTTTTTTATGACTACTACATCTTAAAAAAAAAAAAACTGCAAAAAGTATTTTACATTGACTAATGATAAAATAAAATGACTGTCTCTGTGGTTAATATTTTAGAGGATCATAGGTAACTGACAATATGTTGGAATTAAGGCTGTAAGCTAAGTTTTTGTAGAAAGTTGTGTTGAACTCTCATTTAATTTGCCATTGCAAAACATTAAAAAAAAAAAAAAAGATTATTGCTGATATTACTGAGGTTATGCTGATGATTTAGATGTGTGAAATACATTGTAAAACTTGTTTCTTCCACTTTGTGTTCCTCTGAACTGATTAGAGGCCTGGTGGTAGAAACCAAAATCCCTTCAAAGAGCATATGTATTTTTTTAGCGCCTGAAGCTTAGTACCACGAATGCATACAAAAACAATACTGTCATGTAAAATACTTTTATTCCCATCTATTTAACCTCACTAGACCCAGTACTGGCTTCTTATACATAATCAGATGCTGAGGAGATTTCTGCACATTGTTTCTGTTTGAAGATAAAACTGTGGGGATATTTGTTTTGGAAATCAAAATGAAGAACAGAGTTTTGTTCAAAGTGTTAAAGTGCTGAAGCAGATACTGGCAGAGCGGGAATGTGTTCACTGTGAAGAAGCCAAAGGCATACAATTTACACAGAAATACACATTAGCTAATAGCTACAGAAGGCTAACTGTTTGATAAAAGTATCAGCTCTTACTTCTTATTAGGTCTGATTTAGTGATAAAAAGCTAAAGGTACAAAACTGTGTACATAACAAACTAAGAGAAGCCAGCTGTGGTTCCTGAGGAGCGTTGCAGTAGAAATATCCAATCAGAGACTTTAAAATTCAGTTGGCGTGCCAGTGGTGGTGTGTGGTTTAACTCATTAAATACATGCAGCAGCTTAAATCAGTTTCACTTTGCGTTTCTGGATCAATTTTGCAACTATGATGTGGCATTTGATTATACTACACCTCTGATTTTGTGCCTTTCACTAGTTTCATCCCTACAGCAGCAGCTTCTGAGGCTCATTGGTGCTGCCGTTAGACACATTCCACATACTAAACTGACAGAAAGAAATGCGATATGATGCAAATGAAGATAAAATAGTTCAAATTGATGGCGATGTTACATTATCTCAGAGACTCCCAATGTTTCTGTCTATACAATGTCATTAACATGTAATATTCAAATGCAAATTTGACAAATTTACCCAGTGACACCAACATGCTTATCTGGCTTCTAACAGAAGAATGGTCACTCAGTATGTTAGACATGCTCATTAGCACTCTTATTAAAAACTGATTAGGCAATAATCCAATTTAAACATCACAATCAGATTGAAATAGGCATAAACAGACCTAGATTATGAGAGTGTAAATCGATTTACGCTAGCATGTAAATGTTCCATCGGCTTACAGTTAGCACACTTGCACATGCATTTCCTCACCTGGAGTGTTTTCCATTGTAAGCCGATTAAACAACGAGTCATGCATGTTTGGCGAACGACAGAATCATATTAATTTAATTCATATATTGCACGTTTTGCTTTAATCGGAGTACAGAGACAAAAATCAGAGTGCATGTTAATATACTGACTGACATGCACTGAAGGGTGCAAAGTGTTTATAACATCTAATGCAATAGATGGGCAGAAAATGGTTTATTCACAGTACTTTTGATATTGTTTCCAGGTTTTTAAAATTTTTATAATGGGAGTGAGATAGTCCTCTTGTTGTCTATGTTCAGGCCTTGGTCAGTATGCTACTTTTTACAGCAAATCATACATGGTCCAAAGCTCTATGCTCAACTAAAGGTTAAAACTAACCATAAATATTCCAACTCTCTCTTCTATTTGTCCTGCTCAGGCTGAGTTTTGTTGCTTACTTTGCATTCCTGTGCGTATGTGTGTTAAAAAGAGAGCTTGTTTAATCAGCTTTGCTTGCTGCCTGCCTTTCTGGACCTGCCCATCCTGCGTCTGTCTCCAGCACCTCCTTGGCTCTGGCTGGTGTTTCTATCAGAGCACTATAGCCCCATTTGAGGTATGATAATCAGCTGATTAGCCAGCAAAGTCCTTTTCCAAGAGGTTCCTTTGTGTGCAAAATCCTCACACTCTATTGACATGTGGACATCATCAAGCTGATGAAATGCAATTGTAATGAACAAGTGAGGCAGAGCATCTGCAGTGGGACCCAGAACGAAAAGGACCCTTCCCTCCTGACATGCTAATGCTGAAAGCTGCTCTCTGCCTGTACTCCCTGTGGGTCCCTCATGGAAATGTGAAGAGATGCATATTCAAACTGATGCCTTCTGAGGGGGCTAGATGTACGGAAGAGAGAGATGGGAGGAAAAAAAAACCCTGTGCGGACTTGGCCAAATGCTAATTCTGAGACAGATTATATTGCATCACGCGCAGTAATGATCTGACAGTTCATTTGTGAGGAGAGTTCAGAATCTGAGGTTTAATGCTTGGGTGGACGCAGGTGCCGAGCCCCAGCTCCTCAGAGCTGTCAGAGGCAGGCAGGGGGCTGCTGTCAAATTATCCCAGTTAAAAAGGCTGAGGCGCCTGCAAATATGAAAGACATTTAAGAAATTAATGCATTCGTATTCAACACATATTGCAACAGTGTTTCATTAGAGGTGCTCTAGTCATATTAAAACTGACATCTGACCTTTCACATTTCTCCAAGGCACTCAGGATTATTCTTATTACATACATGCTAAAGTCAAAGAGAAGGTAATTGTGATAACTAGCAATAATTAAACAAACTGACATCTTAGCACCATCATTCTCCCTATTATTTCTCATCTTTTGCCATTATACTGCAGAACAGTTATAAAAGCCGTATTTGTATGAGTGAGTACAATCTGTTTTAAAAGGATTTCTGACTAAGCTGGAGCTATGTGACTATTATACGCAGCCTGAATATGCTGTCATTTTATTTCTTGGTTGTTTTGTGTTATCAAGGAGACTTATTATCGTTGCTACTTTGTTACTGCATAATCTTCCTGTGATTATGATAAGCATGCATAATGGAGACAAATTCCATACAATTTCCCCAATCAACATTTTCTGCTTTCATGCATAAAACATTTGTCATAAACAAATACAAGGAAAGAAGTCATGGAGAGTATGACAATCAAGATTCCATGAATTACAGATACCATCCTTTCAGTTGTAGTGTTGTGCTTTAGGTTGTAATATTTATTCCTTTATCTGGGTAAATCAGACAAATGACAAACTAATTGTATTATTAACTTCAACATAATGTAGGATTGTGCTGTTAAATTCAGATGCAGGCGATAGAGGTCAAGCCAGCTAAGCAAACTGATGATGCCATACGTATTGTTCTATATGCATAGATGTAGGTCATTACACCTATGGCCTCCCGCAGAGCTGTTTTGTGATGACGGGGCCTCTGGGTTTGGACCTCAGAGACGGAGCAAATGGGCAGTCAGCAGGCCCCCTGGTTCTTGAGCCTGTTGGGGCAATGAGGTGGCAGGGGCTGAAAGGGTCAAAGACCCCAGAATCTAGTCTCACAAACCTCAAGACTATTCCTCACCCAGTGCAAACACAAGTACACCTAAGGTTCTGAGGTGGGCTCTTTCTCACCAGGTGTTCGGGATGGCATACGTGTCTTGAGGGTTTGGAATGCTGCTGGCTGCCCAGGACTACACACAATGCTGGAGGTCAAACATGGAGCTGTTCTGGACCAGCTGTCGCTTTGCTGTTCACATCAACTCCGAGCCAGGCCCGCTGGAGAGGGCCAGATGCGCACACTTAGTCCACAACTCACCACCGAGTCTCAGTGTCTGACCTCAGAGCTTCGATATTGTTTTGCCAAGATCAATTGCAGTAAAGGAAGGGACATTGCGATCATGTAAAAAAAAATTAGCATTGCCTCAATCATAGGCACAATCACTGTTGTGTATTCCTTAGCATACAAGGGCATCCATTCATTTGAAACTAAACTACCATCCTCACACATGTATGCACCCAGATCACAGACTCCACTCTGCTTTGCAGCAGCAGCACTCCATCTTCTGTCTAAGTGCAGCTAAAAGCATGAAAGCAGCAGTGAGATTTCATTTGGCTAACTGACTGAAGGACTGAGGGAGTAAAGCTCGCTGGAGAGATTTATACACCCAGCTTGATGCCTCCTGCTCCCTGTAATAGAACAAAAGCTTGTTGTCTCTTCCAATTACAGATGTCAAAACGCTTATTTTGAGGGTTGTGATCTTTTCCCTTTTAATCTGCAAAGATAAAAGGTCTCAGCTTCATTAGCATGTGTTCTTTCTCTGCAGATTCAGATTCCCTGTAAGCAGCCAGCTCAGCCTCACAGCCTATTACCTACTCTTGGGGCCATTAAAGTCTAACATTAATGATGTGTAATTAGCATATGATGACAAATAATAACAATGCACTTCCATTGGATGTAATGGGGGATAGGATAATAACATGGAATCCCACTGTTTCAACCCCAGATAAAGCTCACACTCTATGTTTTATTGCCCACGCTGTTGTTCAAAGGTATAATGGAGTGGGATACCCTATGTGTGCATAAATTATTCAAATTAATTTGTTAATCAAAAAATATCACTATTATAATACATCAGTAAGTCAAAGTGCTTCATTTGCAGAAAGACTGGCTGTATTTTAATCATAGCTAATGACAACAGAATTAAGTTTAGTATATTTCTGAGGGTTGAAAGGGTTGAAGCTTTTATATGTATGTATTATGCTGCAAATTTAAAGGCTAACTGATACATAAAAATAAAACAAGTAGGCCAAATGGGCTTGTTAATGAGGCATCTGCAGCGCTCTTCAGATCTTAACCATATCCCAAATTTATAAGTAATCTATTAAAGTTTAATGACAGTGGGAACTTAAGTTAAATGGAGAGGTGCCAGTAGACAAGTGATCAAGTATGCTGTAGAACAGAGGCAAAGCGATCAAAAATGGCAGACCATCTTGAAACGGCTCTTCTCATCCATTAAATAAGCTGCCTGTTTGTGTCAACTGTGGGTCTGGAAGAAAAACATACAATTAAAGAGACCCTGCATGTTTACACACATTCATATGCAGCCCCAACATGGAGCATATTGTATTTCATTTTGTGTAATGCAACCCACACTACATTTTTCACTTTTCCACATCTGTCACAAAAGAACCCATCACCAGTTATACCGAAACACAGACACGTCCGGTTTCAAATTTGTTCGTTACCTCCTGTAAAGAAGATGGAGGGGCATCTCCCAATCGAACTAATGAAAGCACCTCAAAAATAGAAACTGAATGAATTTATTGACAAACACAAAAGTGAGGTGCTGCTGAAATAAGTGTGTGATGCTGTGAGATATCCTAATGGCCGTGAGGCTTTCATGTGGAGTAGCTCATTGTCCTTTTTTCAGTCTTTTAAAATGCATCACTACTGCGGTGTATCACAGTCCATACTGTTATACAGATGCAGCACTTAAAATAAAATTTGTCCTAAAATTTGTCCAGTGGCAATAAGTATTTATGTAATATGATACAGTATAATTTCTATCACCAGAGAATCAAAGATGTGAAAAGACAAAATATAAAAATGTACTCGTGCATGAAGGATAAAGGTTGAAGAGAAATCTTACATCTCAGCTGTTTCAAACTGAATTTGCTCTCTTTTTTGAGTGAGCAGTGCAGGGCTGTTTACAGCACCCAGATCTCAAATTGACTTGCTAATGTTAACTTTTATTCTGTTGCCATGGGTTACCATGTCGTGTGATTTGACACCGAGCTACAGACACTGCTGATTAGTAGCATCCAGTTCTGTCCATCTCTGTGCATCACTGAACCATCTGGTCATTTATTCACTAATAAGCCCCTAATGGCCCAAATATTCAGCAGCCTGTCATTGTGACATGGCAGAAAATGCCTACATCTTTCAACTCGCCTTGACATGTTGCTTGTTTCACATCAAAACTCGTCATTTACAGGAGAGAAACTCAGAGGGGTAAAAACTTGACCTAATCTGCAGTGTTAACACTGAGGCATGGAGCTTTGTTATGTGCTAGACTGACTGAAAGGATGTTAATACATTCATTCCTTCCTACTTCAAGATCTTTTCTGCCACTGGGAGAGGGATATGAGAGCTGTCAATGTGAATTTGATTATGCACACATTGATTCTACGCTCAAAAAGAAAAGATTATGCACAGCTCAGACCGGGAGATGCTGTGAGAGAATGCAACATGCTGCTCTTTTCCACGCGTGCTTCTGCAATGTGTTCACGTCCAACCTGTCATTTGTCGCCAAAACACTGACTTTTTTTCATAAATATTTCCAGATGAACAAAGCCAGCTGGGATTGTAATTGGTGACATGCAACCATAAATTTAACCTTTCCTGAGACATTTGTGGCAACCAATTAACTAGCCATTGAATAAAAAAATATCCTCAATTATCTGTCTCATTATGGCTATGTTGGCCTGCATGTAAAAAGAGCAAAGAGCAAAGAAGATGTGCTGCAAAAACAAGTCGTTTTTACAGTTGTTGTTTTTTTTTGTTTGTTTTTTTTTTGNAGATGTGCTGCAAAAACAAGTCGTTTTTACAGTTGTTGTTTTTTTTTGTTTGTTTTTTTTTTGTGGGAATTATATTAATTAAAAAATTATATTTATTTTTAAAAAGTTACAGCTCAAATTAATGAGCTTGTGGTCACAGCATAAAACTGAGGAGAGGGTAATTAAAATATTCAATCATGTGCTTATGGCAATAATAATAATAAGTTTTTCAAGCTTCATGTAAACACCATAATCAGATTGAAATTGGCATAAATTGACATGGGTGAATTCAGACCTAGATTATGCGGTTGTAAGTTGATTTAGTCAATCCTGTGAACGCACCATTGTCTTACAATCGGTGAAAGCATGCATTTCCTCGCCTGGCGTGCTTTCCCTTGTAAGTCGACTAAGTAGTGAGTCATTTCTAGTCAGTGAACGACAGAATCCTGCTAATTCCATCCACATATTTTTCCTTAATCATAATACATACTGTATATGCATGCAAACATACTGACGAAGCTGATTACTCACCACATTTATATATATATACTGTATATACACACACACACACACACACACACACACACACACACACACACACACACACACACGCACACCAGATTAAAAAAAAACCAAAGCATTCAATTTATTTTATAAATCCTCCCAATTGTGGGAGGATTCAAGTGGTATTCAAGTGGAATATTCAGGATTCAAGTGGAGGATTCAGGATTCAAGTGGTATTCAAATATGTTGCATTACACAGATAAATTTAAAAAGTGAACATAAGCCTTAAAAGAAAAAGAAATCAAGAAAATAAAATGATTAGGTTGTAACTTAGAGGATTTGACCATATTAGGCCAAATAAGAGTAAAGATATGTGCATTTACTCTGAAACCTAGTCTGACTACAAAAAGAAAAGAAAACTCGACTAACTTAAGTTATTTAAGTCAACCAAACCTCACCATTCCATTTTTCCAAAGATGAAAAAAGGGAGTATTTATATTTTGATACAAAAATCTCAATGACATCCTGAAGCAGCCCTATCCTGTATCATTGGTCTGATTGGAGGGTGAATGAGTCTCATCTTGACCGACTGGTTGCAGAAGCTCTCTGTCAACTTAACTAGCAGCCCAGGATGGTGTGAATGTATATTTAACTCCCTGTCACTTAGTAAGGCATGCACCCTGAGTCTCCATCAAGACGGGCTAAGTAAGATGGAAGACGAGTGGGCTTTGGCTGGAAAGGAGACGGGAAATGCCACCTTTGGTGAACCCGCCTGGGACCGAAATCTCTCAGACTTATTTGAATGTTGTGCTAAGGGTGAGAGGATACAGAGTGTGTGTCTTTCACACACTTAATATAATTTCTATTGAAGAAATCTGAAGGTATATCCATTTGAAGGATTTGCTTCATACTGGAGGCATTCACAGGAAAATCCCTATTCGAGCTTTTTAAATCTCCTGCCACACATTGGCATTGCAAATGACTCTGCAAGCAGAGGAAATCAAATCATCTCCGTCTTAAACCATCAGGATTCATAGAAAAATAAAGTTGAAACCATAGGCATTTGATACGGGAAAGCAAGGGGAAAATGTTTTATGTATGCAGCACAGATGCAGGACTGAATATGAAGCAGCATATACAGTATATATATATTTTTTGAGCCCATTTATTTGAGCTGTTCTAATTAGCCAAAGTATTCTGATAAAACAGTCTAGCCTGTCTGTTGTCACTGCAGCTCTGTGGGCTAATTTATGTAAACTTGTTCCATTGTATAGCCTGCTGAGAGTATCATTAAGGTTTGGCTTGGTTTTCAGGACTCTTTTTAAAGCAAACCTACAATAAAGCATAGCCAGCTCATCTCATTTGCTCCATGTGTTGGATGTGTATTCTAATGAACGGCTTACAACAATGCGACCTGCCAGTGCAAATAATTAACCTAAAGTGAAACCAATTACATACTTTTCTGCCATCGCAAAGCCTCCAAAAGCAATCATGTATAGCTTTCTCCAGGAATGTTTTGCTGATAAAGAAACTAAGTAGAGCATTCTGAGTTATTCTGTAGCAACAAATGAACACTGAGAAGTCTCTTTATGCTCAGAGAGATCTAAAGAGGAAGAAGATAAACAACAATTATCCTGCTCTCCCTGTCAGCACAGCATGCCTCAGGTCAGTCCATTAGAGATCACTGTTTGGTGTACTCTTGTGCTGGAATAAGAAGTGCACCCCGTTTGTGGCCAGGCGTTTGACTGGCAGTTGGGACCTGGAGACTGTGCGTGTTGTGAGCTGCCTGCGAATGCAGAAGGGGATATCCAGACATAAACTTCCGCTGTCAGCATGGGCAATCATGGCACTTCATTGTCCAGCAGCATCATTACAATATGGTTATCATCTGAGCTTGAGTCTGACACCTTCTCCAGGACCTCTCCAATCACCCTCATAGTAAGCTTCAGTACCAGGCAGTCAGGGCAAATCTCTGCTTTGTGCTTGTCTGCCTTAATAGACTGGATGTCACTTCTGCCTGTGGAATGTGCCCGGTCTTCAGCTGTCAGTCAGAGGCGTGGGTGTCAGGCCGGAGCGTGGCTGGAGCCGTCTGGATTAGAGGGTAGTTACCATAGCTGTCAGATTACTGACAGCCTGACACCCCCTCTCCCAACTTCCTCTTATTGTTTCTTTGTTTCTCTCAAACATCCTCCAGATGGGAGAATTACCAACCCGGAGAGAGAGGGTGAGAGAGGGAGACAGTGGGGGAGAAAGATACAAAAGCCAAGGCGGGTTTTAAAAGTTCTATGCCACGTTAGCTTTGTGATGAAGTAAAGCGCGCTTGGTAGATTCCCATAGAGAGAGGAGGAAGGGAAGAGAGAGGATGAAAGAGAGAGTGTTACACCTATTCCCACCTCTCCTTGTTATCTTTGGTATTCATGTCAAGATAGGTGATTGTGCTGGTCATTAGTGTTCCTATACCCAATAGAGTGTCTTAGTTAGTACCTTCCAGGAGAGCTCCATCTTCACCAAATATTCACCTCGATGACTGCACCTGTCTCATACATCTACAGAAAGGTTGGGAATGTTGTTTAATTTCTCTCCCTTTATAAGACAAATGAACGAGCCTAATGTGAAGATGAAACAGAGTGAGTAGACAGGCATGATAAAATCACTTAGATGTAACCTACAATGAATTATGGAATCATCCATACTTCCTGGAAGTATTTTAATGATTGAAGAGACAGTGGGTAGGCTACGGGTCAGTACTTGTCTTTACATTTTTTCCATCCCTCTCATTTCAGTGACCCTGTATGGGTGACACTGTCATTCTACCATTTTTAAATGAGCTCTGGACGAACAGCAGATTCTGCATTAGACAAAGTGAAGACAACCACAGGCATGAAAATTGTCTTCTTTGCCTTCCAGTTGAAAGCAGAGCGTGAAAAGTAGATTTATTTACATGTTAAATAAAATTTAATGCGACTAAGCTGATCCGATTTAACAAGACATAATAGGGACAATCTTGCGTTTAAATTAATATACTACCAATGAATAAAACTGCTTCATTGTTCAACAGCCCAGAGTGGTGAACTTCACAAACAAATGTAAAATGAAAGGAAATGAGGTGTTATGTTTGTAAAATACACTGATACACCACTTCAGCTCCTGGCCGTCGAATTCTACCATAAAAATAACCAAAGGCAGATTACAGTTTGCCCTGACCTCCAATCTCCTCTAACAAGCCCAGCTACTAAAATCAGCTGTGCCGTCGTGTACAGGTAAAGATAATGAGGGCGGCTGCCTGAGGAGAGACTGAATGCAAAACAATTATAGTTAGTTACAGGAGCACAGGTTAATATTCTCTCATGTCCCTCTCCTCACACATTCCCTTTTGTCCTACATCAATCTTAATGAAAGTTATGAGACCTGTCCGCAATGATAAGCAGCCACTCAAGCGTACTCTCTGTCAAGGCTCCCACATTATGCCTCCCCTTCAGCCTATGTTTTGCATAGCCTAAAGCATCTATTAAAATCCCCTTGTAAAATTCATAAAACAAAAATGTGGTGGGTCAAGTCTGGAGGGAGCCAAAGTAAGCTGCTTATTAGCAGGGAGTCGAAAACACAGATCCAATTACAGATCCTGAACAAGGAGCACTAAGAATCAGCATTGGGGGATAAGTATTTTCCTTTTCTCTCTCCTTCAATTGGCCTAGGTGCAGAGGAGAGAGAGGGAGGTATCGAGCAGGATCCACGAATGGTAATTATACTGGGAGTGTTTAGTGCATGAAGCCAGAGTTGGAGCCATTCAAGTACAAACTCATGTAAATCTTCACTTTGCTTCAGATAGTAAATTGGTTGGGTTTGGGAGGAATCCCAGAAGGAGAAGAGGAGAGGGGCTGCGAGAGGAGCCATGAGCTCCAGAGATATGTAAAGAATCTCTGTCTGGAATTTAAAGGGCTACAAATTAGACCAGACATTAGCCTTTTTCTTTTACAGAGCCAGCAGAATGTGAATGAAACAGAATAAATAACTATAAGACGGCTTTTCACCCCTTCTTATAAGATGACATTAATCCTTTCATGTGCAATGACAGCTTACAGGGTTTGACCCGCTCCCCAGACAGCCATATAAAGCCTGGAGATTTCTTAAGATCCCACCAAGAACAAGCTTCTGTTAATAAGAGGTCCTGATAGAGGTGTCCACCCCACATTTAATGCTCTAGTTTACACCAACTTACCCTGTTCAACAAGCTCAATAGATGGTTCTGATTAAATCAGTCAACATATTGTGTCATTTGTGCCATTTAGACATTTATTTTTTTTTTAATCTGCATTGTTGTACATCTGTAAAATAAAAAAAAGCAGGCGACACTTTTATATATTTTTTCTTTGGGTAGTGAAGGCTGAAGCGTCTCTCAAGCGTACAATCGTGTGAGCGTTTGAGCCCTTTGAAAGAAAAAGATCAAAGGTGCCAAGTCCTTCTGCTGCCGCTGGGTTTAAGCTGGAACCAGCTCAGACCTGCTCTCCACATCTCGCATCGAGTATAGTGGTGGGTGGCGAGCTGACTGATTGCCAGGAGTGTAGTGTCAGCATCGCTCTCACCAAAGAGAACCATGATGGAGGGACAGTGCGGGCAGTCCATGTGGACCCCCCCCCCCCCCCCCNACACACACACACACACACACGACAATAATATCACTCCTGCTGCATGTATCTCCCATAATGACCTCAGTGTGTAATGTGCTACACTAATATCCAGACAGGGTAATTCATTTACACAAATGGACAATCCATCACATTTTTGCAGACAATAAATTCCACACCAAGCTGAATGGATACTGCGTTTGGTTTTCAGCAATCTCGAAACTAATTGTGCATCTTCAACTACAAATCAATGAGAATATGCTATAATTTAAAATAAGTGATTTTTAGCAGTGCATCATGGTAATGCATTTCCTGCATATAATAGTTTCATTTGTGACTGAAAAGATTATCAGGGAATAAATGTAGAAAATGTAATATGAATGACCATAAAAGGGAAAGACTGAGCTACAGTTATTTGTACATAAATTATTATGCAATCAACAAGAATTAGGAGTGAGGAGTTGTAATTGTATGAATAATTATTCATAGTTTATAGCTACAATATATGCAGGTGATATAGTGGCACAAAGGCTGTTAGTAATATCAAGATATTAATATTGAATAGAAAATGCAATAATTTGCACATGATATGTGCTTGTAATATTGCAGTTCCACACCTGGATTGTAGTTTATGTTGTGTCATCTGTTCTTTCTCTCACATTTCCTCCCACTTTCCACTAAAATGACATGAAATTACCTTTTTCCCAGTTTCCAAACACGTCCATACACTGTACATTACACCTGGACAGTCACAGGTTAAACTAAAGTGCAAGGTCTTAAATAAATGTTAACACAGTGCTATGAGTTAACAGACATTCTGGTACAATTACCAGCCAGTGTTACACCGCTGACATTATCAGGAAGGAACCTACGCTACAAATGGTCTTCCAGCAAAGTGGCCACTTTATATTCCATCACCTCAGATTCCTCTGATTTCCCATCCTCCCAATAAATCTCATCTGCTGCCAATGTATGGATACAAATACAATTTCTATTTATGCAATAACATCAGAGCCAAAGCAAATAAAATCTGTGAGATATGCAGCCCACAACAACGTTTGGCAGTGGGTATATGCAGATTAATTGGAAGTCTTTGTGCTGTGATTTCAGCTGAGTGCAGTTTGACTAACATCTTAACCTACTTAGTGCAATTAGTGCTTCATTAGAGAGGCTAACTAACTATTGCTTCTCTCCATAATGATGTGCAAGAGTGTAGACATAAAAGTACATAATCAATGGTTTCCAATTACTCCACAAGTGCAACCACTATTTCAAATAAACTGGATAATAATATAGAGCCATTACAAAGTCTAAGGTAGCAGAACCATTTAATTGCAGTGCACTTCTTCTCAGCTCTGAGATTTTTTCACACTAATGAAGTGTCATACAAAAAAAGGCTGTATTGATTTTTTCACCACACAGCCTCCACCACAAATATGTAATTATCCTTTTTATATCTGGCAGGGGATTAAAGTAATCTATAGTATCTAGCCTTTGCGCCTGCCTGACAGGGTTGTGTGGGGCTTTTACCCTTTTCAAAATATGCAGCTTTTTGATGAATGAACTTTAGACAAAATGCTGTTCTGTTCTATATTGTTTTGTCTAAAAGCTGCATTCTGAAGACATCATGCAGCATGTAGAGCTGCCTGAGCTTTCAGTACACAATCATGGCATTTCAAGCCCTGTCATCTAAGGGCCAGGCAGTTAGAGCTAACACCCGCACGCATACACACACACACACACACACACTCCACAATCAAACACAAACAGTCAAGGCTTTACACATTCACACAATTTCTTTGGAGATCTGCGTGAACCAGTGAGCTCAATAGAATTCATCACAGCTGGTTAATAAGGTTAATTTAATCCAATAATGTGTCCATGAAAATCACTACTTCCTCCAGCACTCCACACAAAAGCTCCCTGCTGTTCACTGTCAAACACTCCACACATCCACACTCATCCTCATGCTTCACATAATAACAGCTCAGTCCATTTAAACTTTCAGCCAGCTACTCTCTCTCTCTCTCTCTCTCTCTCTCTCTCTCTCTCTCTCTCTCGCTCTCTCTCTGTCTCTGTCTGTCTTTGCTTCTCCAGACCTGAGATGGACGAGCAACCTTAAGACTACCCCACGCTGGGCTGCCCTTCACGATAATAAAAAGCCATTACCTTGACCGCTGACACGAGGCCAAGTGTGAGGGTCAGAGTGATATTTATTGATGAAACTCTGAGCTCCCAATCTGCTGCACTCAGTGCGCATCATACAGCTGTCAGCACAGACAGGGATCAGGCAGCATGATGGCCCTCGACATGGCCCATCTATAATTTATGAACTACACAGAAAACAACCAGGAGACAACACAGAAGCCCCGGCTGCCCAGGGATTACCCTCCAGCCCAGCTAAAGAGATCTGAACGAGAACCATCTAAGGGCCACTGTGGGCCACGCTGATATGGGGCAGCAGGTAAGCACAATAGCTGGTGTTCCATATTCAGAGGGGCCTCACCAGGATCCATCTCTCTGGAGAACACTGTTGTGAATAATATAATAGACAGTGTTTACAGTGAGGATGTAAAGTGAGTGCGCTGGTGCATCACACACCCCAGCACACTTCAGCTGAGCCCTGTAAATGAGCTAACACAGGGCCAGGAGATGTAAAGTTTCACACTTTATTCCACAAAAAGCTCAGGGACACTTACAGACAGTGACAAAGACAGCCAAAGATGACAGAAATAATAATAATAATAATAATAATAACAATAATAATAATAATAATAATAATAATTGATAATAATAATAATAATAATAATAACTATTATTATCATTAATAATAGTTACTATTATTATTACTATTATCATTTATTATTATTATTATTATTATTATTATTATTATTATTATTATTAGTTATGTATTTATTTTGATTTTNTTATTATTATTATTATTATTATTATTATTATTATTATTATTATTAGTTATGTATTTATTTTGATTTTTATTATGTTTTATTTGTTTGTTTTATTTCTTATTATTAACTTTATTTTGTGGTCCATAGAAGACAAAACAACACAGGATGGGTAAAATTAAAAGATACAATATGGTTGTTACAAAATATGTAGCAATAGCAATGACATCAAGCTCTTAGGCAGTAACAATATATAAAAAATGACATAGAATCCAACCAATTTGAGAAAAGTAGTTTTGCTTTAGTTAATCCATATTTTGCTATGTTTTAATTATACAAAACATGTTTTTTTAATAACTTAGTTATTTTCCTATTTTATTTTGATCTTGGTAAGCCTTTTTTTCTGCTTCCTTTTTAATCCCACTTGACTCTGTTTTGTGGAAAACTTGTGATACACTTCTAGCCCATTTTTAACACCAGGGTATTCTGTCTCCATTCTTGAATTCTCAGCCAGATCAAATGCAATCCTTCATCAGCCAATTTCCCTGACACTTTCTTTTTATCCTCAGAATTCATCTTTACATGCTGCAGACAGGCACATATTGTTTGTGATCAATAAATAACCATATAATTGAATGCTGCTGCATCCCAAATGAAGCCCTCATTTACCAAGCTTCAGTAAACAGGGGCGATCCTTTGCCTATCTAACGCTGACATTTCCGAATTCAAACACATTCAGGGCAGTGTCAGTACACAGAGCTGCGCTTTCCCTCTTTGGCTCTCTTTTCAATATGGAACTATCTCCACCCAATAAATTATTCTGGGCATCTCCAAAGTCATTACACATTTATTTTGATCTCGCATCGTAATTCACAGCTTGGCGCACAATGCATTTTCTCAAAATGCATGGTAATTCCTTGGCGGAGAGAAAAGTTATGATTCATTTATACTGGAGTGACAGCATAATGCAGAGATGTCAAAATCCATTAAACTGTTCAGTGTCTTGGGGTTTATTTTTAGATCCAATTGAGATTTAACTGATGGTGAAAAATATACAGTCAGGTGTGTTTACCTCACCTTTAGAGAGAATGTGTTATGGTTCCAATTAATTTGTTATTCTTGTCACTAAAGGCATTGTCTATGTCAAAACTGTCACAGAGCTTTGGGCTTTGTTTTCTGGAGAATGGCATTTAATTTCACCGTAAGACTTTCGTAACTATACTCATTTAAAAGGTGTGCATTATATTTAGAGCCACTTAAACTAAATGCGCCCTGATTTGATTGCTTATCACAATGGCAGATTGCAAAATGGCTAGTTGTTGCCTCGACCATTGAGCTTGTTAAATCATCATGCACAGTTTAAAAGACATTCAATTATCTTCTGGGGCCTTCTAGAGATGAGTCTTCGGAGGAAGCTCCTGCAGTCTGACTGGATGCTAAATTGGATTACGATACACATGATGCTATCACTTAACATTGTTACCTGTGTGAATACTTTCCATTGCAGAACACAGGAAAACAGCCCTGTTCTGTTGGGCATCATATTGAAAGGAACAATCTGGGCAAAAATATTTTCAAAAAGTATAACATTATTAATTATATTATTATGTGATTTGTTGTATTCTTGAAAAAAATTAAAGTGGATTAAATTGATTTTAAAGAGTAACAGATAGAAAATGTTATAGTACTTTGTTCGGTGCAGTGCAGTGTTTCCTTTGTATGAAAGCCCTAAAGTGCAATGAGTATGGCTAGCTGCTGTGTGTCTGAGATCAGGAAAGGCAGGCAGGAGGGATTTTTTTTTTCTTTCCTCTACAAGGATTTTTTGTGTGCAGTTATGGTCCATCATTATTAAATGTCTCTTGCTGGATGGGAGAGGCGCTGTATCAAAAACAGCCATTCATCAGGCACTGTGCGAGACAGCTCACATCTGACCTCTGCGGCAATAATGCCGCATCAAGTAGGCCAACTACCTAGTTTAGCGGCAGAGCAGGGAGCAGGGGCCGGCTCCAAGATTAAGTGCGCTGTTTCAGGTTTTCATTCCCAGGGGCTCTGCTGGCTGATGTTGTATTGATTGCAAAAGTTTACCAGTAAGTATCACAAACAACAATAGCCAGGTCAACGATCGGTGATGCCTGAACCGCTATTCCCCGGCGGGGGGCTACACGTTCAGGGCTAAAGCACTGCCATCATCATGGCTGTGTGCAGGGTGCAGAGAGGGCTCTCCTGAGCTGGGGGAAAAGAAGTACACAGGCTGTTCCTACTGACATTTAGGAAAGCAATATGTCAGTGTGAAATGAGCAAGCGTGAGATAATTATAAGCCTTTGCATTATAAAAGGCTGCATCGACAAACTGTTGGATTGGCCTTCTGCAAAACATCCAGCCCGGTTAGTACTCCTGTAGGCTACTCCTAATCACATTTAATGGTTTGGTAATTTTTTTTTTTTTTTTTTNAATTTTTTTTTTTTTTTTTTACATCCAATGTAAAGATCCCTGTCATCCTGCATGAATATGTAAATGATCAAAATGTTGCATGAGGCAAATGTTCCACTGTAGAGTTACTTTCCATATAGTTTCCTTCCTGTTTTATGGTTGGAATGACTGAGAAAACAACTGTTACCAAGCAATATTTTCTATAGGGAAACAGCACAGTGCTACACTCTAACATAAATGAAAGGGCCGAGCAGTAAAGAACAGGATTCACCCTGAGGCCATCTCCGGCAGGCTGAGTGATGGCGCATCCTTGGCCCTGAATGGAGGACAGCACACAACCCTCCATCACGGTGCCACCGGACCATTACCCAGGGACTGCAACGCCTAGCCGCACCAAGCAGGCCTCCTCCACTGCCCCATGAAGCTAATCATGTGATTTGATGCAATGACAGAGTAATGACACAGATTGGTGGTGTGTTCAGCATGCCCCTGCTGGAGGCTGCAGAAGACCAACTCAGAGCAGAGATGCCACGCTGCAGAGAAACTCACCAAAGATTTCCAAGTGCTCTCACAAGTTTAATCAAGATTAATGGTGCTGCTGAGGGATTCTTTTATGTCCTTGAGTAACTATATTTCTCTTAATGAGGAACATTAGCTGTAATAAAACTACTCAGAAGTACAAGCCGTTAATTAATGCCTCCACATTACCAGTGGATGAGAATAACTGAGTTGTAGGACCCATTGGACCAAATATTAAAGGTGCAATCTGCAAACCCATAATTTCCACTGCTCGGTGCTAATTCATCATTTCAGCCACCAAGATATATCCCCATGCTAAACTTCTGAAGCAGCATTGTGAAACTTTGATGACTGTACTGCACATCATTCTTTATTAGACTCATGCTGTCTTCAGGAGGCTTTATTTGTTTACGTCTTATTAATATGTATATGTGAACTAAGAAAGACAACTCCTGAATATCTGTTTTACAGATACTGAAGACTGTAAGTAATCCAAGCGTACATTTAAATATTGCTCCTTTTCAGTTCTTTGTTCTTATTGTTTGAGCTCTCTTAAAACAATTTCCAAGCCTCAGCACCACAGAAACACATCTCACCAACCTCCCTCTCACAGCACCTTTATCTGGGCTATAATCCTGGCTGTAATGTGCCCTCGTTAGGTAAGAACTGTTGGCCCACACCAGCAGCAACACAGGGAAGGCCTCAGGCACCACTGGAATTAATTACAGACAAAAGCAATGGTGTTTGCAAATGTCATGCCAAATTTATCACTAGCCACTTAATGTGCCTCATCTGAACTAATCCACACTAGCTGAATTGCCCCAGGGCATCTATTCTTCCTCATCCAGGAGTGGGGTAATAGCAGGGGTTTATATTTGTGTGTGTGTGTGTGTGTGTGTGTGTGTGTGTGTGTGTGTGTGTGCAGGGTAGTCTGCATCTGCTGGGGGCCTGCCCAAATCCTGGGCTGGAGGCGGTGTGTGCTAACAATGCCCCCAGCAAATACAACATGTAGAAGCTCCCTAACAAATGTATACCCCCTCCATTCTCTACCCACCCAACTATGTCTCCAGAGAGAGCTTCAAAGCCAATCCTGACATCTTTAATTCTGACATTTTAGAGATGATAATCCTTGATGTGTTTAGATGTGGTGTCAGTAGTCATTTGCTGCCCACCAAAGTACATCTCTACACAGGCTTGCAACACACAAACATCCTCAGATCAATGATAAAATTGTATTAAATTAAATTAAATTTATATGCATTAATATATAGATATGAATGGAACAAATAGTTATGGGTTATAAAGGTACGTTGAAATATTTTCTCACTATGCCACACTGTTGTTGTTTATTAGAGTGGCAAAAATACTGTGACACTAGCAGAGCAGAAATACAGTTCACATCATTTAGCTGTTTTCCTTAATCCTGTCATTTATATGGCTGTTTATATCAAAAGGACAAAGGCTGTCCCAAATGCACACTTACACATAAGCCACCATTATCTTTCTGCTTGTGCTGCTGAAAACCTAATACCTTAGTTCAATAATAATGCAGAGGGGACAGCTCATTGGTAACCCAGTGGTACAACAGAATAATAGCTCCAAAGGAGTCCTGCCTTTCTAAAACAAATATGCAGGTGCTTCGGTTCAACTTAGGAAAAATGCAGCAAAATATTGTATCCACAAGTGCATAATGTCTCATCAACGCCGATCGGTTATCAATTAAAGCAAAAGCATCTCATTATATTAATGAATGGCCTCAGCTAGTAATAGCCTGTCTTATTGATGTTTGAACAAGATGAGCATAAACCCCCTTTACACAGCAGAGAGATCCACAGTATCAGCAGCTGAGAGCAGATTTACAAGGATGTGGAAAACAAAACAGGGAAACGCAAAGACAGACTGAAGGACACAACAGGCTACTCTCAGAGGGACTGCATTTATTCCAGCAATTGTCATGCAAGCCTGGTTGTAAGTAATAATGTGGCCTCTAATGACGGAATGATGGACCTGCCAAACACTGCCTCTGCTATATACTGTCTGCTTGTCCCTGCCGTCCGCTTCTCGCATACCCATCTGGGACATATTAGCATATCCTCGTCAATTCACAGCCTACTTTAACATAATCCATATTTGTTGGGTAAAGTCCAACAGCGAGCCTCCCATACAGCGGTCATATGATGCTATGACACACTTCAAGAGCCGGGCCCACATAAAGCATGCTTGGGCAGCTAAGCAATTCAGAAATGCAAAATAGCAGGGCAGACCGTTCCCTACCTTGTAGCTAGAGGGACAAATCCCTTTTGGCCAGACATCTCCAGACTGTTACCTTGGTATTCCTCCACAACAGTACTTGTGATTTTTTATTCTAAGTGTTCAGGAAAGAGGAGAAAAAGAACAAAAAAGGAGTCTGCTGTCATGGCTGGCAGTGAGTGTGTAGAATACATTGAGTTGCTGAGGCATGTCAAAGTATGTATGCTTCACCTATCAGGGAATAATGCCATATTTTGATACACATTTGCTTGGTAAATATTCTTATTTTTATGCTATAAAAAGAACTGGTAGACTGACACCAACCTTAAATAAAATATAATCTGTTATTAAAACTAATTGCAAACCTAAAGGTGATTTTTTTTTTTATACTGTCGTGCTTAAAAAGGCTGCTCTGTAAATGTAATATGGGTCATTATTATATATACACCAGCATCACAATTACCATGAAAAGTAGAAAGAGAAGGGGGGGAAAGCATTGCTAATATAAATGGGAGCTAAAGGAATACACAAGATAAATACATTAATGGTAAATAAGGTCATGATGGTATCCTCTAATTCTGCATGCACATAGATAATAGCTGACTTAGTGTAACATCCCAAAAGAGGAAGACAATCATTATTTCAGGAGGAGAAAAACATTCTGACATTTATTGATAATGTGATGCGAGAGTAGATTGTATTCATTCTGGAAACAGTTTAAAAGAAAATAAACCTCAATTTCAATCAATCAGCTCATCCAGTTAAAGGGTATGTAATGAAGAACTAATGATGAACTATCAAAGCTTGTGTAACATTAGCTTCAGTCTTATGTTTTTACAATTCTTTTGAGGTTTCTACAGAAAAGACATTCAGCAGAATTCCTTCACACAGTCGAAAGCTATACCTGTCATGAACCATCATCACATAAGCCTTCTGAGATATAATCTCAGAGAACTTTTAACCCAAGAATTTCAAACCCTCCTGTCAAAGAAAAAAGCAGAGATCTTGGGATCATGACACTCAGTCAGCAGCAGTCACACAGCTCTGGGCCCGATGCTTCTCAAGTGCTGGACTGTCTGGCAGCCAGCAGGACCAGAGGCTTCACGTGCTTTAGCTAAATACTCGTCCAATTGAATCTTGTTACAGTGCTGCAAAGTACGTGAAGTTGTGTATGAATACATCAAGGCTTGCCGCATGGCATTTTTCATGAAATCCAAAAAACTCTACCACCTCTGTTGGGAGGAAAACAGAGTGGAGCAAATCGTAAACATCAAGAAGGCTATAAATATTTCAGCTGTATCAGTTGTCAGACCCACCTAGTGTTCAGGCATCGAGTTATGGATGAATTCGAACTGAGGTTGACTTATGATAATGAAATTCATTCTCAGCATGATGTACTGTATGCATACCGTACACCTCTTTCATTTCCCAAAGTTGAATAAGTTTCTGTTGTAGCTCCTTCCTACCTTCATAGCGAGCATCTATAGAATCTGATATCTGTTGAGCATGACTGTGAAATCGCAAAAAAATTACACAAAACAAAATGCGTTCTCAAACCAAACCAATTTGATTTGTGCTTGAGAGAGGTCAGTGAGGAACTCTGCAGTTCATGCACCCCACCCCCCCCAACCGCATCTCCTCCAATGAGGTTATGAACGAGATGTGTCTCCCAGGCATGTCATGCTGCATGTCGTCAGCCTGGTTAAATTGCACTGCCAGTGGATAAGCAGCTGGGGTCACATGAGGCCCAATGTGGACTGCAACATGTAACACACGGCAGCCTACAGTCTAAAGGCTGGCCAGTAATAACTCCAAAACATCCCGATAAAGATTGAGGCGCAGCTGTTTTCCATCTTAAAAAGTCACCTCAGACACACACATGCATACACAGTGGTTATAAGGCTAAGTAAAGCTCTGCAACATAACCTTTCAAAAAGGGCTGTAACATTTTGGTTGCTTGCACCACAGAAATCAATATATCAATATTAAGTCAATACAATCTATCCATTAAGAGGCAATTGTTTGNTTCTTCAAGTGTAGCAAAAATTTAATTTTAGTAATAATAAATACAAACTGGAGTACCAAGTTAAAGTGAAATATCTGTTTTTGTAGGAAGTTCAAGCATTTGCCCTTGTAAGCACACAGCCCGCCTGTGACTGAGAGAGGCCTCAGTTGGGCAGACAGCAGAGGGAGTTAACAAAGCTAATTAGGAGAGGCTGACATGTTAAAGTGAGCTGCGGCTCGGGAGTCAGCTCTATCACATATGTTTCCTTTGTGGCGGGTGAAGTGGCTCCTTTGTTTGTGAATTGATGGCGTTTCGCTCTGCCGTCCCTTTGGGTAGAGGCACTGACCTGCGGAGGCCCTGACAGCAAGAGGAGGCTCCTTCTCCATCTCCCCAATGCCTGCTGCTCCAGCTGTCCCACCCACCTACCCCCTCCCAAATCGAAACCTTCCCAGAGCCATGGATGCACAGTAAGATGGGCAACACCTGTAAAAGAGCGAGTACACCCTCCACCCAGGAACCTCAACGCAGCCTGCCCACCTGCTACTGAGCTCTCTGGGCCCTGCAGCTTAAACGCTCATTTTGTGCCTCTCAGCACGGGACTTATTGATATAAATAGCTGTGCACAAAGTGCACACTCTGTTTTCTCTTGGTCTGATGCAGTAGGTGTGTATGTGATTATATTCAATGGCAGCCTCTTTCAGGTGGGGATGAAATATGAGCAGTTTGGACACAGGGTAAATGACAATCTCTGCTGGATTCACTGAAAATGATTAGTGTAGAATTGACATACATTGAAATGGACAACATGATTGTGGCACCCATCTTAAACAAATATCCAATATCTAATATGTAGGTACAATATACTGTGTTAAACATTACAGATAATACAAAAGATTTAATGATGACCTTACCATTTGTCTTGATATAGTATGTCCTCCCTTGTGGCAAAACCTAATGTTTGTCCTTGAACAAGACACTATGGTTATAATAAAACTGGTAAAGTATAAGTCCATGTAGTGTAAGTATTATAGTTGCTATTGCGTATAACTGTAATATTAATAAAAGCCAATTTGGGTTTTTGACTAACTGTTCAGATACCAGATAGAAATAAACCAAACAGTAGAACAAATTTTAGCTTACAGCAGCTCAAAACATGGGCAT
This sequence comes from Lucifuga dentata, assembly GCA_014773175.1. Taxonomy (NCBI): domain Eukaryota; kingdom Metazoa; phylum Chordata; class Actinopteri; order Ophidiiformes; family Bythitidae; genus Lucifuga; species Lucifuga dentata. The sequence goes on from VXCM01000175.1 coordinate 535,207, forward strand.
TAAAGAGTTACAGTTCCCTGATGGCAGCACAAACAAAGTTTGGGGAAAGCCAATCTCTTTCACTCACCTAAGTCTACATGGCAACTGATTAATCGTCACCCATTAAGATGACAAGACAATCTGTGGAGTAGCTGAGTGTAAATAAATACTTTGAGGAGGAGATAATACATTAGGCTGCTGACCGGGCTATTTCATTACAGCAGCACATTTGTTTCCATACAAGGAGGAAGCCATTCAGCCGAAGGTGTCTTTCCTTCATGAGGTGAAAGTGGAATCTCGCCTCTGAGAGGAAAATAAGGACATCAGCACTCCCTGACATTAACTTTCATCACAAAAGTCATCTCAGCCAGCAGGAATAGCTCGCTCCAGCCCGCTCATAAAAAGGAAAAGATATAATACACAGCCTTCAGTTTAAGGGGTAACAATAGTTTTGTCTCCATTAGGTGTTATAAAACAACAGCAACAAGAAGTGCATCTGGTGCCTCGCTATTTCAGAAACATCACTATAAAATACAACCCTGCAATGATTCTCCAGCAATGGTTTCAACACAAAATGGTCCTAAAAACCTAATATTTTAGATGTTTTATATGCATCTTTAGATTTACAAGCTGCTTTACTATTCCAGGTGGTAGTTTTGCTGCAGGGAGGCAATACAAGCCAAGTGGCTGCATTGATTTTGCAGTAATTGATCTGATGGTTCCTTGTGATAATTGACAATTATCCCTGATTACCAGACAGGGGCTTAAAATCAGTCTAAGAAAATGACCAGCATTATGGGATGTTGTACAATGGCTGAACAAAGATAAATCAATACACCTCAGACAACAGCTGAGAAAAACAAGACAAAAGAGTGTCACACCAGCATGCTGCTCTACTTCAACAATCACATAATATTTGTTATATTACTACATACCTACTACACATTGTATACATAATGAAAATACAGCAGTATCTAATGAATGCAGAACCATTTGAAAGTAGACATAACATAAATCAAGGATATTTTCTATAATGTCAAGTTATTACTGTAATACACATATTACTATAAGAAGCTCAACCATAACTGACTTGTCCTTTACACACACACACCTGCAGTGTGTGTTCATGTAAGTGTGTCTTTGTGTGTAGCTACATGTCTATATTTCTCTGCTACTATGTGTCTGACCTCAGCTGATTGGCCCTCTTGATTTAACCAGGCAGATGCAACTCATTGCAGTTTAATAAATATGAGGGCCCAGGGGATCTCCGCTAAACAGTTCTATTAAGTTGGAAACATGTCAGCCAATATAAAAGCAGCCTGACCCCAGGAAAGGTCAGCTGTGACACATATGTTTACTCAGGAAAATAACCAGAGGCTGGAAGGTCTTGTTTTATCGGATGTCTTCAAAAGACAGCAAGAGAGAGGCAGCTGGTTTTATGTGATTTTGGGGCTTTTTGTTCTCACAAAGAAAGCTTGATGTTGTCACTGAGCATTTTGCTTCACAAAAACTTACAGTGACACAGTTATATTGCACATATGTTGCACAGCTGTTAAAAAAGCTTAGATAGATAGATAGATAGATAGATAGATAGATAGATAGATAGATAGATAGATAGATAGATAGACTGATTGATTGATTGACTGATTGATACAAACACAGATATGGTACTTATGGTACATATGGTATAAACAGTACCTACAGTATGTTACACAAATACATGGTACATACATACATACATACATACACACATACATACATACATACACACATACATATATACATACATACATACACTTGGTGGTCAAATAAAGGTAATGTTAGGTTATTTTGTGGCGATATGACAACAAGATGTACATTCAATCTTATGATACTATTTAGGCTTATTTGGAAAGAAAGAAAGAAAGAAAGAAAGAAAGAAAGAAAGAAAGAAAGAAAGAAAGAAAGAAAGANTGGGGGGGTGGGGGGTCTGGCAGCCAGTCACCTTAGCTGTGACATAAGTTTAGAATGGACACTGAACCCTGTCAGTCACTCGGAAGCAGCAGAGCTTCTTTTCTCCACTAATCTGCCTCTGCAGTGTTTAATCAGCACATCAAAACATTGAGGGAGAGAAATTTCCATGCTTGGTGAGCATATTAGGGATGCAGTCACAGCGCTAACTAGCATTGATGAACTGTTTGCTTATGCAGTAATAATTAACTTCCATTACATTACTTTGTGTGATTACTTTCTTAATTGCCTGAATTATGCATCAATTTAATATCTAATAACCAGTCTCAGACATTAGACACTGTTCAGACACAAATTGCATGTAGTTTCCGAGCTCTAATTAAACACACTAGAATAAATGAAACGATGTAGGATGGATGTCTTGCAGTGATTTCCTGGGTGCTTAAATATGCTATTTATTATAAAAGCATATAAAATTCACTTTCTCCTCAGGAAAGCAAACCACAAGATGCCAATTATAGTATGCAAGTTGCTTTGCCATGGCTTTTTCAGAATCTAAACTAATAAATTTGTTGAGTGGGACTCATTGTTATATTATGCAAATATATTACTATGCCATTTTTTAAGTTTCAAATTTTGTGTGCAGAGCAAAACATGTCCCCAAAGATGATTTTAATTATATTGCAGAACGGGCTCTGGTTTTGTTATTGTCCTCTACTGAGGAAGTGGTGAGCTGGGACAAATAATGAGAGCCTATGCAGATATTCACATTATTTTTCACATCACATAAATATTCTTTGTATGAATTATGAACAGGTGCTAACTGGATGAAGTATGAAATTAATATTGTAATGACAAATATTTAAATAATATACAACCATAGAGCAATTATAGGAATGTCATTTTGGAGATGACATGGGTGGCCGTTGAGAAAATGTAAATAACTTTCCTCATCTCTTGCAATGCAATAAAAAACACATTTCAGAACAAAAGACCCATCTTTCATAATTGTACCCTTCATGGTACCTGATTTAAAATTGATTTACAAATAGCAAGCCCACTGTATGTCATATAAACAAAATATAATTAAAAACCAGCCAGGAGTAAGGGCATTTATTGAATTGATATTAACTTTTAGTCCTCTTATATCATCATTTTAGCCTCATTCAAAAAGTGACATATTCACTTAAAGAGAAAAATGAACGCAATTGTCCTCATCAGCAGTGGTCTGGCAAACTCACGTGTAGAAAGTAGAAAAACAAAATGCATTCTTTGAAAATAAAAATCATCAAAAATATATATATATATATGAATTACTACAGGCTACACATGAATTGTATGAATTTAAACGATAGCAAATCAATGCAAAGCTCACTATGTTGGAAAAATTAGCAACGGCTGAAATAAAAAATCTATTTAGTTGATCTGAACTCATGCAAATCCTTGTGAGTGGTGTTAGGTCTGGCAGCATCGTTAGTCTGCTTTTTAAATGATCTTCAGGGCTGGTGAGCTGCTGGCAATGCAAGGTTAGACAGAAAATGATGGCAGCACGCGGATGCTTCACAGACCTCATGATAGTTTCCGTCTGTCATTATTTACGTCTGACTAGTCGCGTCATGTCAGCTACCTAGAGAGACACTTTTAATGTGAACCCCCCTCCGTTCTCCTATTGCTTTTCACAAGCAGTGTAGTATACCATTATTTCTTTGCTTCAGTACCTTTAGGTGAAGCTCGCCCTCCTATCAGCCAGAATCAAAGACAGATCCTCTATTTGATGTAGCTGGCACAGAAACTACATACCATATTGAGAAAGGCAATTCTGTATTTAATTTGACGAATTAAAAAACAAAAATTGAAAAAACTAGGGGCAAAAAAACAAGGAGCGCTCATACCTCCACCAAGGCTGAACAAGCCTAGACAAAATTTGTCTTGTTTTAATAATGTTTCTTTGCTCTTCCCACGCTTCTTTGGTGAAATTCTTCAACTGCATGTGATCCATCCTAAATACTAGCAATGGGGAGAACCTAGAAACTCCACACAGAAAGGACCTTGACATGCACAGTGATTCAAACCCAGAACTTCCCTGCTGCTGCACCACCATGAAAACCAAAAGAAATGGGCATAATAATAGTAATAACAGCATTTAATTGCTTTATTTGTCATAAGAAACAGTAGTTTTTCAAATTTATCCAGATCTGGACCAAATTGTCCAAATAGCGTATCATGGAATAATATGCCCGATTTTTCATTGTGATTAGTGTATTACTTTTGAAGAAATTAACAATGAGATTGAAAAATGCAATGTTAAAAAAAAACATTTTTAATATTCCTGCTGCTGGATCTGGATCTGCACCAAAATGTATTGGGTTCTTCCCTGGATCATGCCCCACCCTTCCTCCAAGTTTCAGCAAAATTGTTCCAGAACTTTTTGAGTAATCTGGCAAATAATCAAATGAACCAAATGGACACAGCTGAAAACACTGTGAAGGTAAAATCAGGTAAAGTTACGTTCTGGAATTCAACTACATTGAATATTCATACCAGGAACATTTCAGCTATGCATGCAGTGTAAACTTAAGTACAATCTTCAATCATCTCTGTACAGTGTGTTCTCTTGATCAGGTAATAAAAGTTATTAAGCCTAATAAAAGGGATACTGAAAGCAAAGACCTGCAGAATCTTATGGCTTCTTTCTTGCAACATACAAATTTATTTCACAACAGTTACTCTCAAGCTCAATAAGATAGCCATTTATCACAGCACCACCCATGAATCAAGTCGCATTGTAAAATCGATCATTGATTCACCTTATTCCCTTGTTTTTCCATCTGAGCCACATAATGATCATTAAACTGACCACAGCATGTCCAAAAAATGGATTTATAATACACAAAGCACCGCCTGAAACATCACAAGAATGACATGGTTATAGCATACAAAGAAGAATGATAATTTACTGTATTTTGGCTGCAATTCTTTATTTCCTGAGGCTCTAAGTACAGTAGTGTGGGCTGAGGAAGTGTAGAAACCAAAGACCCAGGACCTCTTGGCTGGAGTCCATCTCTACGCTTTGTGCACGTGATTCCAGCCTAGATGAGCATGCTTTAATGGGCCTGCTTAGCCCCATCATGACCCAATGAGTGCCGGCTGTGGAGTGGATGTGCTTAGTGTGTGTGTGTGCGTTCCCAGCAGGGAGAGGGTGCCTTATGAAGGTCACAACTGTAGCAGTCTGGGGCTCTCTAAGTGAACCCTGGAGAGGATAACAAGCCACATCTAACGTTCTCTCTTTGTGCTCTCACAGCCACGGCTCCACCTGAGAATAGTGCAAAGCTAAAACACTGTTAACATGAAAGCAAAGCAAAATTCTAATGCTGGTGTAGAAACGATATGCTGCCTCCAATTACTACAGAGAATTATGATCCCCGTTTCTGTCTAAAACATATCAGCCTGGACTACGTATGAAAAATGAAATATTTTGCAAAGCAATTCCTGTATCAGATGCGTACAAGAATGGAAAAATGAAGAGTACTATTTGTCTCAAGGGATTTTCAGTTCAAACAAAGTGTGTGACAGTATTGCCCTGTGTTATGGCCGCCTAATGGACAATGTAGCATTAATTCAGCTTCAGATGAACAGTCAGGACAGCAGAATCAAAAATGAGGAGGGGGCCCTAGGTGTATGAATTATGCATATTACATTACCATAACCCTACAATAGAATGTGCCACAAAACAATGCAGTGAAAATTGGGCTGCGACTAAGATATTGAACAATTTTCTACATGGCTCATGCCCACCTTAGAAGTAAAATTACATTTAGCTTCCTCAATAACAGCAGAACCATATGAGATTTGTATGTTCACATTGAGTCCGGTGAACAAACCATTATGTAAACAAGTCAGGGATAATTGAAAAGAAAGTCTCCTGACTGCTTTCCCAGGGAGCTATCATCAAACTGGATGAGAATTTGGTTAAATGGCAGAAGAGGAATTACTTTTTTTCATTGATTTTTCTTTAGACGTCAAAGGCAGATAAATGAAATGGAGCAATTTACTTTGTCTCGCTCTGAAATGGTATTCAAGCAAACATGTCAGAAACTATTATTTACAATCATGTTGCTCTTATTAATCTAGAGGGGGAAAAAAGCTGGATAAATGAAAATGCACAAAGGGATTTACTGGCTGATAACACGGTTTATGTTTGTATTAGGTCACAAACTGCAGCCACGCGGTGCAAATAGAATGAAAAAATAAACTGAAACTTTTAGCATTTTTTTTTATTTTTAACATTTTTTAAACATCATCATTTGAAAATTAACTCCCGTAACTGCTAGAGTTCAACGTGTATATTATAAGCCAATTTTTGTCTGAAGCGTGATTAAGGCAAGAATACCAGGAATTAATAGCATTTGATCATTCACCGAATACACGTGACTTGTTGCTTAATCGGGGCAATGCGGCAAGTGAGGAAATGCATACACAAAATGCTAACAAAGATTGTTAGTAAAGGATTGTTTACATGCTTGAGTAAATCTACATACAATCACAAGATTTAGGTCTTTTATTTGAAGTGCATCAATGTCAACTTACATCAGTTTCAGTCTGATTATGGTGTTTACATTTGAAAAAATCGATTTGTTGCCTATGTGCATGTAAAAGTGCTGACTATTACACTGACCTGAGACCTTCAAACTGTGAGAGAACAAATTTAAAACCACCATCATGTATGACATTCGGGATTTTCAGGTTTCATTTAGGGCTTTAATTTTCACTTCTAATAATTTAAGGCCAAGAATATATTTCATTTGCAGATGTCTCCTGTAAAGGAGGGAGCCTTTATTTAAGGCACGCACTTATAGTGCTGTGTAAAACAGTATGTGGTGTTGGTAACTGCTTCTGTTCAAGCCTTGTAATCATTACCTGGCATCTTATTGCCTCTGTGGCTTTAAAAGCGCTTGTCTCGCCCAGAGAAAACAGGGAGTTATGGCTGATCTTTTATTAAAACTTTAGGAGAGCGTCCCCCTCTGGAGGAGGCGGAGGAGGAGTGGGACAAATTAGTGTTGACAGTAGACACTTAAAGCAGGAAAATCACAGGCCCACTGGGAGCCCGGAGCCACATGGGGCTCCCCGCCTGTGTAAAGAACACTCCAGATTTCACTCGAGATGCAGTCGCCTTTTAACAGGGCAGGGGGAATGTCAACAGACCCTCTTGAATGAACCAATAAAGCCACTAAAAGGACAGGATTAACCAGCTGATATCAAGGGCAGCAGTTTGTTTGAATGCAGCCGCCCTCTCTGGCAAACATGCACAACATTTCCATCCCTAAGCCTGCTGCCAAAACTATGGATTTAATTGTGCTAATACTTGTTTGTCAGAGCCAACCATATAGTTCTATTCTGATTTCACTATAAACTGATTGGATGGAGGTTTAAAAGATATTATTTCAGTCCATCAAATTTTATTTATATATTTTTTCCTACATGAAGTGCAACTCAAAGTGTTTTCCACTGATATGTTTGAGAGAAATGCAATAGTTAATAGCAGAAGTATTAAAAGAAAGAAAATAGGTTAAAAAAAAAAACAAAACACTGGGACCAAGAAATTAAATTAAATTAAATTAAATTAAATTAAATTAAATTAAATTAAATTAAATTAAATTAAATTAAATTAAATTAAAATGGATAAAATAAATAAATAAAAATAATAGAAATATGATTTAAATATAATTTAAAACAAACTATATGATGTCATAAATAACGAAAATACTAGGAAAATCAATAAATGGGTAAAACAAGTTTAATTAGGTAAAAATCATAAAATGGGTAAATAAATTAAAGAACTAGATAACTGTAATACAGATAGATGAATATAATAAATAAATAAGAATAATAACAACAAAATTAAAAAAATAAAAGAGGGTTAAAACCCATAAAAACATACATACAATTTAAATTAAAAGAAGGAAAAATGGATGGACAAAGAAGGGTAAATAAAATACAAAAAAAAGGAAAACCTTTTCTCAAGTTTGCAGGAAAGAAAATAGAGGTACTTGCTCCTGAGTGCATCTTTTGACATATAAGCGGGGTTCTAACTTAAAGCCTATTTCACTCCTAAGTCTGTTGTATGATAGTTACCTGATTATTGCTTTTATTGCCCATTTATCACAGATCACTGCTGGTTGTAAGTACAGCTACACAACATGAAACAGTAATTACAAGACATCAGGGGATTTCAATCTTCTCTTAATTTCCCAACAGCTGTGATGGAAAACCCTGAGTCCAATTTATGTGTCAAAATATGACCTGGCAATGTCACGGCCTTCTCACAACCCTGTGCATATCAAATAAAAGACAAGGCTTAAACTATTTGTATTTGAGACACAATGACAGCGTTTGATTTCTATAAAACCACCAGATAAACAAGTAAAAATTGACCAGTTAGTTGTTTTTGTTCAGGTATGAGGCAGATTAAGGAGGGAAGCTAACTTAGTGACACATGATATGAGGATAAATATATCTTGGAGAGGTGAGGCTTTAAAGTCAAGTTCTGTGAATGGAGAGCCAGGCTGATAGCTGCAACAGGAGAAGATTGTGATAAATATAGTTTGTGCTTAAGCTGGACACACTGCAGGATTCTTTGCCAGATTTTTAGCAAGATTTTGAATTGGCCAACTGGATCCAGTTGGGCTTGTTCATTGGGGCGGAATATCGTCTAATGTGAGTGTGTTCAAGACTCGCTACTAAACACTGTGGATTCAAACAGGTTGGACGGCGGAGCAGCAACCCAATCTTTTTGAACTGGACAGAGATTGAAATCCAAGACTGGCACTGAAAACAATTATAATGGGAGCTCAAGCAAAAGACCTGCAAAAGAACAGGAAAGAGGACAAAAAGTCAAAATAATGCACTAAAATGAGATTTGTGATGTTGTTTTGAGTCTTTCGTACTCTCATCTATGGTTAGGTGCAAGTCCTCCCATATTATAAGAGAATTTTATTTCATCTTCAGTTTTATATACTAGTATGTAAAGCCAAGGTAACAATCCTCCCTTGGATAATCAAAATTCAGTCTTTTTTTACAACATTCACTGGGCTCAGTCGTGAATTCCTAAGTAACACCTTTACCAAAGACCAGTCATGAAGTGCCTCATTCTGCAAACACCAACAATCTCCTAGACCTGTGTGCCCATCTTTACTGAAAATCATTATAACTTTCATCATTAAAAACAAGGCTTTATTTATGCGCACATGCACAAAACATTATTTATTAAGCAGTAAAACTGAGAGATGTTTAATGTCATTACAATGAAGCACAAAATTAAACTTTATGAATGAAAATGTGAAAGCACAGACTTAATGTCTCGTTACAGGCAATCCTCATGAGGTAAATGATCCGTGATTATTTTTTTCATTAAGGAAACTTGAAGCTATCATTAGTGTGTAATTCGCTGGTTAATATCTGAGCTACAGAACTTTCTTTCATGTACCAAGAACATGTAAATACATGATCTGTGCATGTCAGGAATGGAGAATCAGCTTATGATTCTTTCCAAGTCTGCTCACAACTTCACTCGAATTTATGATCTTGAACCGCCATATCTTTCTGCTTGTGTTGTAACCTCGGGCCCATGCACTTCCAGGCACGTACATACGTAATTAGATATGGTCTCCCATGATAAATCCTTTGAGTCTTGAGGAACGTTTCATATGCTGATATTATATGTCTTCATTTAAAGATTCAAGACTCAAGAACTTTTTTGTCATATGCACAAGCAGGTATCTTGTACAATGATAATCTTAGTTTGCATTTTCTCATGGATCAGCAGTAGATTTAAAGAAGAAAAACAAGATCTAGAAAGATCTATAATTGAAGAGTTCATTTGGAAAAAATGGATAACTACGTTTTCAAAAATTTTTCAAATCAAAAAATGTAATTGTGAATTCTAAGTCATCAAATTGAAGTTGGGTTAAAACTAGTATGTGTATTCTGGTAATGTTAATATCGACAGTAAATTTATTACACACATTTTTTTCTTCTTCTTCTTTTGTGCTCTTTTCAACACATGCCATTAAAAATTCTGTTGTGCAACCAGTAAAAAAATATTAAAACAAGATCTTTTTGTCTGTCAAGAGGGAAAAGTTTTGTCATATATTAAGGGATAGAAAAATAATTATGTATGAGATGTTTTAAAACAGAAGAATACAATTAGTATTTTTTGGTCATCTGTCCCTTTCACTGGAACATTTTTTTTCCCTATGTCAAGCAAGGCAATGTGAGATGAATTTAGTCATTTGTAATACGCATCTGATTTATTATGATGAAGGTGAGAGCAAAACAGTGAGGAATTTCCCTTTAATCAGATCTCTTAGGAGTCCATGTAGTGGACCAATACCCCAATGAGTCTCCTTTTAAAGAGCCAGGAATACAAGATTGGCTGAACGCTGCCTCCGTTTTACTCTCAATCAAAGGAAATTGGTGAGGATTTTGTTAATCTAAGAGCCTTTTACATCTCTAAAATGTTAATTTCTCTGCATCTATTAATTCTGAATAAAAACATACCATCATTTAGAAATCCTCAAACTCGTGATCTGAGCTGTAGATCTGAGGCAAAAAAAAATTTCAGCGTACGGATGACCAATCACAGAGGTGCGTGCCTCAGAGCTGAACCACAAATGGATACTTCACAGCATTGTAAATCAGGACCTCAAAGAGTATTATTTAGCCTCAAGCAAAGACTGCTTGTTTATCAGATGGTGCCTGAGTCTGGGATAAAAACCTTCCCATAAATCTGGGTGCCTTTTATGTGCTCATGGAGACTGGCTGGCTCATTCTAAGTTTAAGTGCTGAAGAATGTAGAGGTAAGCATGCCTTTCACATTAAAGAGCAGACATGCAAAATCTCTGACAAAACTGGTCCTAATGGATGGAAACAATTTCTAATAGATCTTAAAGGGGACATTTTCTGCTTTTTGTTAATTTCTCACATTTTTATTGTATAATGTAGCAGGGAGTATGTATTTAACATTGTCAAAATTGTAGAAATTCAAAATGCATTAGACACGCTTACTAAACACGAAGCGAGTGAGCAAGTATCTGGTCAGCACCCGTGTTTCTTAGTCTCTGTGTGTTACCAACTCAGGCCTGACAGACCTGGCCAATCAGAACCTAGCAGGCTTTTCATTAGGAGGGCCTTAAAGAGACCGCACTTGTTTTCACTCAGTATGCACAGAGATACTATAGAGAAGAAGTAAATCAATACATGAAAGCATGACAAAGGTTTCAAAATGGTCCCCTAAATGAAAAATAAGATTATGAAAACCTGGGTATCATGTCCCCTGTGGCAGATACACTGAGTGCTGCGTCTCAGTGTATCTGCCATAACTTTGCCATTTGATTAGAAGACAACAAACTATAAACCACAAATGAGTGACAAATCATAACACTTTAAGGGTGAATTCAAGGTGAATCTTTGGCTTGAGGTAAAGGCAATGCATTTGTGATTTAGTGCATGTTGTCAATATACAGGGTTCAATAAGCACCGTCAGTTTTTCACATGAAGTGCCAGTTGGTGCTACATTACATCCGACAGTGTGCTAGAAGTAAGTTATCATGGCTGCAGTGCTACTCCAGCAGGTCATTTTCTGAACATTTTATTTTGTTGTCTGATATACTGCAGCTCAAATATGGCGACACTAAACCCCAGATGATAAATCAAACGCGCTGTGGCTGCTTCTGATAACTCAATAAGCACCTGGACTCCTCCTAACATGTCACACCTGCACTTCTGTAGCATTCCTATTCTCTGCCCTCACTGGGGGCCTCAATACACCTGCCTAGTGCATTTCAGCAGACTAGCAGCTGGGAGAGAAGCTTCATGCATGCTTAATTAGGAGGATCTGCAACCAAGAGAAGTTGATGGAAATTTTTAATGCACAGTCTCGATATGCTATACATATAACATGTACCAGTGAATCAAGTGATATTTCATTTTAAGTCAACAATTTATAGATGAAGAGAACAATAGCTGCTTATAAGTCTCAAAACTGAAATATGAAAAATATTTGCCAAATACTTAAAATGCCTTTGTGAAAAATCAAAATACAATACACAAAAGAAGTGAAAAATTAAAGCATATCAGTTTCTTGCTGTATTCTACTATATTTAGACTGTAGAGTATTAAACAAGCATGATTTAATGAGCATATTTAACTAGAGAAGACCAAGGGGAGACTTAGCTGATCAATATTATCGTATACTTTCTGTCCGATCAATTTAGTGTCTGCTTATGAACGATTAACAAGTTTAATAAATAAGGGCTTGTTTAAAAAATAATAATATAGTGACTCTCAAAACCCAGAGGCATTTATTAAATTACTTGGATAAATGTTCAATGTTGTCATATATAGACAACTCACAAAAAGACAATTCAATGGATAGATTGTGCACATGATACCATGTACATAGACAAAACGTTCGCATCCAAACCTTCCAGGTGAATTTAAAAGACTGTTCAGTGAATTAAAGATAAAGTATTGCAAATGTTTACACTCAAATTAACTCATTGGAAATAGTCTTTCCCCAAATTTCTGCAACTTTGAGCCAAAGAGGGGATAATAAAATAAAAAAATATGCATCTATTAATAATGCATTCATGAGTAATTAAAAAGTAAAAACTAAAACAACCAGAAGAATACTCATTAAAACACATACTCTACCTCTATCGATGCCAAACAAGCTTGACAAAATTTGTTTTGTTTTAATAATATATTGGCCTACAGACAACAATATGACAAAACAACAACAGGACTAAATTGCTTGATTTGTCATAAATGTATCTAGATCCAGACCAAATTCCACCTTTTGATGTTTTTTTTATGGGAAATATATGTCTGATTTTTTTTTTTTCCCCCTATAATAGACTGGTGTACTTTTGAAGAAATTGTCAAAATAAATATCAGAAATGCCCCCAAAGTCTCCCAATGATAACAAATAATTTTAAAAATTCCTTCATTTGCACCTGGTCTGCACTATTTTGTCAAAATTGGTTCAGAAGTTTTTGAGTGATCTTGCTAACAAAGACGCTGGTGAAAACATAACATCTTTAGGTGTAATAAACATCTCTATGGATTGTTAAAAAAAAAAAAAAAAAAAAAAGTATTCTGAAATCAGATTGATGGATGTAGAAAATATCTTACCACAGTTGTGTTATGGCCTTGTGTGCTGAGGTAGTAATGCCTAAGAAGTCAATTTAGACATGAGGTTGAATTTCCAGTGACTTTTTTAATGTTTTATAGGGCAATCTTCTTGCTGGAGCGACAGCATTGGTTATAAGCTGAGACTCCTATCAACATCACGCAAGCTTTATTACAGACTTTGTATCATTTGGCCAATTTTGATATGGGGTCCAGCATTGCTTCACTGTAAAGCCTATAACAAAGTGTAGAGAAGAGAAGCAGTATGATAACTCACAGCATCCTGCTGTAATTATAGTATTCATGAAAAGATTAAATTGAGTGCAGAGTAAATCTGTAGCTGCAGGCTAAATCAACAGCTCAGCATTACGCGGTGACCCCTGCCTATCCTGAGGATACAGCAAACATACCAAAACTTTGCTGCTTTTTTTCAGCAGTCAAGTCTGAGGGAATGAAGTGCATCGATTGCTTGTGATTATTAACTAGGCTGAGATAAGCCCTCTCCTTATTATGCAGATTACTGAGACTCCCCACTCCAGCATATTGTACAGATGCAAGGGAGCAGCTGCTCTTACAGATGGTGGGTACACGGATCTATCATTATGCCTCCATTGTCTCCACTTCAATTGTTTGGGGGACAACAGAGCTGCATCAAAGAGGAACCCGACTGCAATGAATTAAGAAAGAGAAACCAAAACCATCAAGTAAATTTATACACCCGAGGCCACAGAACAGAGAAGAGCATAAAACTGGAGCTACTTCATATATATGAGCATGGAGTCGCCCAGTCATGTATACTGCACACAAATCTGTTGGATTCAGCAATGTGCACGAAACATATGTTCTTTTTTTAATAGATGTGTAAAATTGTGCAAATCAGGAAACTGATATTAATTCTAAAATTTAAAAAAAGATGTTTCGGTTTTATGAAAAAATAAACAATCAAAGATAAGATCAGATCAGATCAGATCAGATCAGATCAGATAAGATAAGATAAGATAAGATAAGATAAGATAAGATAAGATAAGATAAGAGACGAATGGACAGACAGATGGGTGCAAAATACCAGCTGACGTTTGGGAATTTTACCTAAGTTTTCCTCATGACACTAACTGAATTTTTCAAAATGAAAATAAAAGAATTATTCACATCATCGGAGTACATATTTACAGCCATGACTTTAACTAATGACGGCTCCAGAATACTAAACTGTAAGTCTATATGAAAACATTCCACAAGGCCAAGGCCATATGAGGGAGGAATATGCAGACGACATCAATTTTGCCCTTAAGGAGAACCTCTGGTTGTCCATTTGACTTAGCACGCCTCCCGCTGTGCAATGCTGAGATCAGGACATGCTGGTAACTCCTCTGATCAAACATGACATTCCACTGGAGGGAATTACATGTTCCGATTATAACAGAGAAGGTCACACCGTGTTGTAAGTCATGACAGCAGTCTCACACTATCCTGCAGATAGCAAGGGTAATATTACTTTAGTGGCATCAGCCTGACCACAATACAAGTTTCCTAACCTCATCAGGCATGCTGGGAATTCAGTGACTGTTGGAAATATCCATACTAAATACAGACATCATTTAGACAGAACATCATCTGTGATTTTACTTCAGTGCTGTTGCCACAGTAAGCGACAAAAATACATTCATGCAATTAATACTAAAAATTAAATGGCCACTGAAAATCAGAAAAGATCAAAAAGTTTGTCGTGTTACAGTGTAGTCAATCTAAGTTATAGAATAAACAGGGTTCCATGTGAATTTTAGAAGTAAGTCTTAGAGATAATCATTTTGTTTTTGTTCCATAAGCTTTACAAAGCTTTACAAAGTCACTGACAGTGATTCCTTGTTATTAATGTGGAGTTCTGGTGAAAAATTCAAAGAAAATTGAGACTCATTTTTGGTCTGTTTGGTTAAAAAATGTTCTGCATGTGACATTTTTATTTGTATATGCATAAATGCCATAAATGTGTAAATAATTATAGTAGTTGTATAATAGTTGTTGTTTTTTTTTTTTTTTTTTTTTTTTTTTTTTTTTTTTTTTTTTTTNGGGGGGGGGGGGTGTATTGTATTACTGATTTTGTAAATTATTGGAAATATCTTTAAATAAATCATTTTGTGCAAGCATAAGGCTCAACCCAGCAATCGTAACATAACGTAAAGGCAACTAATTTGGAACATCAATATGTGGACATAGTTACATTTTTATTTTTGTATTTGTATTTTTTGTGGCAACATGTACAATCATTCTTGGCTTTGGCTGCATTTTATCAGTATAACAGCAATCATTGATTACACAGAGAGTGCTTCCTCAACAACAAATGGCTTTTGGCAATTCTTGATGTCCGGTAGCATCAATAGCATGCAGTAATATTCCCATAAGGTAGAAAGAACCAACATTATTTTGTCCAAATAGAAAATCAGTTCCTTAGCAAAATATTTTCTGTTTTCAATCTCCTAAAGAAGCTGCTACACTTCAGATGACTTCAATATGAATTAAGAAATCCCTGTTGTACCATCTGTTTAATATAATATACATAACTTGGTTAGAATTCAAAACATACAAAAAAACTAAATAAATAAAAAATAAGTGGGGAGAAAGAAAATAAGTAGCTGCACCCCAGTTGCTGAAAGATCTGCATTTCAACATTAATTCATTAACTTGTGTCGCCTGTCTTAAAATAAATAAGTAACAGTTTTCCTTTCTTCAGTCATGTGTCATGGGTGGGTAAACTGAGCTCCTGTCAGATCACAAAGCTCCCCTCACAAGTCCACTTTGCCTCGTCTGTTGTTAGGACCTGGTCCACATGGGGCCAAATCTGATTGGAAAGCCCAAGGGAGGAGTTCTAGTCACAGGGGCATTGTTAGTGGCTCCAAACTGGCCAGAGAAGAATGACTGATTATGCAAC
The DNA here is from genome assembly GCA_014773175.1 of Lucifuga dentata. Taxonomy (NCBI): domain Eukaryota; kingdom Metazoa; phylum Chordata; class Actinopteri; order Ophidiiformes; family Bythitidae; genus Lucifuga; species Lucifuga dentata. The sequence continues at coordinate 551,249 of VXCM01000175.1, forward strand.
CACAGCCAGGGTTACTAATAGGAATTCTATTTGAATTTCTAACATAACAGATGTTTGCTGGGCACCTCCATGGAGTGTGCATACACAGTTATGCTAATTCACCAGTGTTTGACTTCAAGTTAGCTCTGAGTCATTAGAGCACACAGCTAGCTTGGATCCCTCTGTCAAACTGATAATTGGCCATTATTGATATTAATTAACATTTTTGCTCTCTATGTCCTTTTTGACCTGCTATCTGTTAGTAAATCCAGTTACTGAGTCCTATTAGGGCAATAAAATGCACGGGACTCTATAGCAGTTGTGAGCCATTTATCAGAAAGAGAACATAAAGCCAATTAGGAATGGGTGCAGACAGTTGTCTTCATTCTCCACTGACTACTTTTTGATCTCCATTATAAATTGCTAATAGGGCAGATACTGCTTAGTGAGGAGGGAGGAGGAGGAGGAGGA
>VXCM01000175.1:551859-618441 GCA_014773175.1 Lucifuga dentata
TTTTTTTTTTTTTTTTTTTTTTTTTTTTTTTTTTTTTTTTTTTTTTTTTTTTTTTTTTTTTTTTTGTTAAAACACATCACAGTGCAGCCTCTTCTCTGGTCAATCACATTAATTAGCCTAATGCTACAACATTACACAAAGCCATTAAATTGTTGATGATTCGTCCTCCAAAAAGTAATAGCTTTTGGTCTCGCTGCTATTATGATGCAATGAGCATCGGAAACATTGTACTCCATAGCTTTATGGGCTCGGATCAAGAAATTCTAATAGGTGTATATTGACTGGTTTATTTTCCACAAAAACACCAAAGGGACTGCTGGTTGCAAGAAAATATATCAAAAAGGCTATCAACAGTGGTTGGATCTTCTGTGTAAAATCAATAGTGAGCCATAGATGGCTTGAGTTTTCACAGTTCTCTCTCGTCATTTAAAAAGACTGCAGGCTGCGATGCCTGGAAGGACCCATGAGATTTTTGTAACATAGCAACCATGCTCTATGTTTGGAAAGACACAGATTAGTAATAACCTAATCTGTTTTGCCATTGGTGAAAACACTGCAGGGTTTGTGTTTGAACTTGATAGCAGTTTATTGCTGCTCTGACTTGACACTTTGGGAAGGAATGGTTTAGTTTTCTAGAACAAAAGGCCTCAGCAACATGAGGCTGCTGTCGAAGCAGGTAGCCTAACATAACCTCTGTGAATTCCAAATTATGTTCCTGCTTCCTGAATCCAGATGCTACAGTAGCAGCTTACGACAAGAGGTAAAGCAGTCCCTTAAATGAGTAGTATTTAATAGCCTGGATTCAAGTGTAAAGGCTTTCTCCCCTGTGCATTACTCCCAGAACCTAATTACTGGTTTCATCATCAATCATGAGCATTATTTATTCAGTGAAATGAATTTCTAATTAATAACTGATGAGCATTATGGCCTTGAAGACTGTAAAGCAATTAATTATGGTTGGCAACAGGGAATATCCCTGTAAAGGACTATCTGGTGCACAGTCACAGCACAGCGGTGCCAACAGGCTAATGTCCACAAAGATGCCACTCTGGATTGTTTTTGTAGCAAAGCTTTATTGAGATAATTACTTTCATGAATGTTGTCTTGGGGCTGTCACACTATTGGGGATGAAAATTGTATATGAATGTTGCTGTGCATTGTTGTGATCTGCCGTTGACTTCATCTTCTGCTGCCACCCTCTGTCTCTACAGATGTTTTGTTTGTGATGTTTCTGTGTTTTGAAGACAACATTTTCTCCAATGTAACACTTAGAATTTACTTTAACTGTGAGCATTGTCTTTGAAAACATCAAAGACACAATAATATTAATATTGTGATTTTGTAGAAAGTGTGAAGTGTGCATTGGGTTGTGTAGTTTTGCAGTCAAATTATTCATCTGCAGCCCGTGTAAAAAAAAAACAAAAAAAAAACNAAAAAAAAAAAAAACGCATCTTAGTACGAAGTGTAAAAGTGACCTAAAGATTACTTCAAGGTACAATCTGTGATCCACATACAAACAAAAGTGTCCCCCACCTCCCACCACCACAAAAACAAACAAACAAACAAACAAACAAACAAAAAAAAATATTGTGTATATTATGTATTAAAGGGGGGCTCCACCAATTTTACACATCAAATCCAGTTTACTGGTCTAGTTGAGCACAATTCAGCATGTGAAAACAATTATGTAAAGGGTACTGTGGCTGCTAAGTCAGGAAAACTGACCTCTATGACATCAGGTTCCTTCTTGTCGATGTTTGATGATATTGATGATACAAGCTTGATGACTAAAGCCGCTCCTAGGAGTTGGTTAAACAGAATTCACTAGAGAAGAGTTGTATTTTCAATTTTGTAGCACCAAAACTTGTTGTCAAAAGCATCAAGAAGAAGAATCCTTGTGATGTCATCGAGGTCAGTTCCCTGGATTTTGCACAGTCCCCTCTACAGCCAGAAAAGCCTTTATGTGTACTTTTCACCTGCTGAATAGTGCTCCCCAAGAACAATAAAGTATCCAATAAATTAAACTTGCAAGGTTTATTTCAGTCATTGTATCTTCCCAATAAATACAGGTCAGATAGATTGGTTAAAATGAAGGTCATTATATCTTCATTCAGTAATACAGACACATTACGGAGGTAGAAAGTCAAAAATGATTATTAAGAGCCATGAGAGGCTGTAATTCTTTGATTTAGGAAATTGAAATCAGTGAAGCAGCTCTTTAATTTATCTTTTGTTTCAATTCAGCATCAATTTCTGCACATTTTGTGGCTTTTTTGCATATATTCATCTCATATACAACTCCGTCTTCACAAAACAGAGATGGATTAAGTCATGCATGGCTGTTTGAGCCATCCAGAATAAATGTAATAAATGTGCGTGACTATAATGCTGAATTGCAGCAGTGTCTTAATGTGTGTTCCTGCTTTCATTTGGACAGAACAATACTCCAGGTTTTGCACGAGTCTCTTAATTAAATATAATTTTATTTGTGAGTATATGTCATGTGCACGTGTCTTGTGACCTGTTAGGTATCACACAGGTTTACACATATGCACATTTGAGCAAATCAGCAGATTTCTGAAAAAAATCAACCTGTAAGAGCACAGTATAAAATGCAGTGATGATACTGACAGAGGTGGTAATGGTCTTGTTTATTAATGGTAATTACAGTAATAGACCTGATTAATAGAATTAATGAGGTTATGATTGACTCATATTAAATACTCTACATTATGTCACTTTGGAGCAAATTCATGACGTGAAAATGAAATTACATCAAAGTCAGGCTGTTTATTACACAGTAAGATATCAGAGACTGCATGTAACATGTATGCAATATGTAATGGCTTTTACATGTCTGTGTGTTTGAACAGTGCAAACAAGTAAACCTTTAACATCATTTATGGCAAGTTTGATGACTGATAAGATTTGAAACTAATTTTTCTTTTTCCTTTTTTTGTACATCCGGAAGCTTTCTGGTTTGTTTGTTTGTTTGTTAGCAGAATTACTCAAAAAGTTATAAACCAATTTTGATTAAACTTGGCAAAGGGTAGGATATGGTCCAGGGAAAAACCTATTAAATTATGGTGCTGATCTGGATCCAGGGGCAGATCCAGGAAAAACATATATATATATATATATATATGTAGGTATGTATGTATGTATGTATGGACAGTTTCTTTAAAGTACTCCACTTTTCAATGAAAAAAAAAATCAGGCATAATTATCCCATGATAGACTATCAATAGATGTAATTTGGTCCAGATCTGTATACATTAAAAAAAATAAAACAACTGCAATTTAGTCCAACTATTATTAGAGTTTTTCTGTTTTTCTTTAAGGCAGTATGTTAATGGAGCAAGACAAGTTTTGTCTTTGTCAGCCTTGGCCTTTCTGTTTTCAAATGATACTGTCAGAGTAATTAGTAGTGGTAGTCAACTAACAAATACAAACCACAAAAACAATTTTATTGTAAAAAATAATAATAATAATAATGTTATCATAATCCAAATGTAATGTTATTTCTATTTAATCAATTACTATTTCAACCACAAAGCGTCTTTTTACTACTTTCACAAACAAGCTCACATATTCCTGCATCAACCAAATGCTATTAGTATGCATCGCTTCAAGTACTTAGTCTGCTGTGAATATAGATGAAATGCTTTTACCAACTGTTTTTAGAGTAGAGTGTGTGTTGTGTTCTATGTAAAATGTGTGGTATATCCTACCTCTTTTAATGAAGTGCACATAATGGGCTAAATGAACTAGGTTATATATATGACGACAGTGGGTCAGTTCATTATCCATGATGCCACTCATACAGGAGCACCAGTTCACCCACAACACATAGATATTGTCATTCTTCAAGACGAAAGAGACACAAAGAAGAGACAAGACTGTGTACATTCCATAGCTGTCCTCCCTTGCAGGTCTTCAAATCTCTCTTTTTCTCTCNCCCTTTCTCTCTCACACACAGACACACACATACACGCACATACATGCACATGCACACACCCAAAGCCTTCTTCTTTCCATCTGGTAAAGTGGGCTGTTGTGATTGATTTGTGGACTTGCTCCCTCTTTTTTTCTCTCCATTTAAGTGAAATAATGTATGGAAGCAATCTGGTGACAGACATTTTGGAAAATCTATTTGAAATCATTTCAGCTGAAGCCATGGCAGTTTGTCTTCTAAGGGGAGAGGAGCAAAGTATAATTGTCTGCAGTCTAGTAAAACACAGTATAACTGCCATCACACTTGACTGAGCTTATAGCCAGCTAGTCCCATGGCCTCTAGAAGATAGAGCAGTTAATGTTCCCTTTTATTTTAGAGGATATGTCACTTGTATCGCAGATTTATACCATGATACAGCAATTTTGTCCAAACAGATGGATAATGGTGTCACCAGGAAAAAGCCCTGTTTTTATTGAGTTTAGAACATATTGTTTAGATAGGGGACTGTGTTGAACAGCTCTGCCAGCGCTTTCTCTCTTTATCTCCCTAATTTTGCCAGTATTAGATTTGATCATTTTTGTTTGAAGGAGGAAAATGTGGCTGTAATGGCTTCCTAATAGCAAACACAGGGGATACAAATCCAGGAACCCTGTTCTGTTGTGCTTCCATAAGCACCACTGATTTATAGAGGTCTTTATGACAGAAAGGAAAATGATCTGCTGCAGGTATAAATCAGGTGAGGAGTAGGAAATTGAACTTAGATATCATCTTGTCAGATGCTTAATGCTCTTCCTCCTGTCACATTCGATAGGACCAATTTGGAGAATCCTGCAGAGGTAAAAAGAAGACAATTAACAATGACAGTGTGGTAATAGATGAAGCTATAAAATGAAGCTGCTGCCTGCAGGATGCTTTGTATGATTTCCACATGAGGTAGTGCCAGGAGTGTGCTGTCTTGGCTTTCCATTTCCACTTCCCTGTTCTGTTTATGCTTCCTGACACTCCTCCACACAGAAATATGCAAAACAGCATGAAAACTCAAACACAAAATGTTATTTTTATTATTTATCTCTGCTTCTAATTGACTTGTTTATTATCCTGCATTTGAAGGGACTTGTAAATTTAAGTAAACCCTGCTATTGATTGTAAGGGCATTTTCCTGACTATGTTAAATGAATCAATATATCAATAGTCAAGCAGAAAATGATGTACATAGAGAAGAATTAAAAGCACCTCTAAAAGAAACACTCAAATAAATTACATTAATGTGTAGGAATCTAATTCAGTATATGATAGTAGATTAATTTTAAATCATCTCACACTATGGCATGTATACATTTTCATACAGTTTCTGTATGATCGTTCCAGACTTCTTTCTTAGGGTTTGTCCTGAGTTCAGCATATAATTAAGCTACAGCAGTAGATTGTTTGCAGTAATAATTGTCATATTGTAACAGCGCTCAAACAGATGTCACTGCTCAGTGCCGTAATGGGTTCAAGATAGGACAGAGAATGACAATGCTCTCTGATCCCTGAATGTCACTCTGCTGTAAACTGCAACTCAGTGCTTTATTGCTGGCATCATGCATTCGGTGGCATGCACTCACAATATGACAGATAGAAAGTAGAAAAAAATGGAAAGCCATCCATCTGGGTGAGGTGGTTTCAAATGACTCGAATTTTAAAAACTCATTTCTTGGAAGCTGATGACCTTTTGTGAAAAGCTGTTCAACTTTGTCGAGCGGCAATTCGAGCCCAAGCAGCTATGAGCTAATAACCAGAGATCCACTGCTCGGGAAGCATCATCAAGCCAAGCTCTTGTACAATCTAATTTGATTTTAATGCTTCTCTGAAGGAGATTGTGCTCTTATTACTGTGTAATGATGCTGTTGTCAAGAGCCAGTGGTGATGTCTAATATCCCAGCCATGTTAACTGCCTCTGTGACACTCATCTCAGTATTTTCCACACTGTCTCCAATGCAGAACAGATTGCACAATATTTATTTCTTTGTTGTTCTTCTTCCTGTTTCACTCTATTTCATGATTGACAGAAACATTGTAAATCTGTAAAACTCCCTTCTTTATTACCATCGTGTGATATGATACTTTTTTGTATTCAGTACAGTAGATAGAGCATAACGATGAAGGTCTTCACTGAGATGAGGAGAATTTTGAAGTGCTCACACTCGGGGGCAGCAAATGGAAAAGTGACAAGCCTGGTGCACATGTCTATTTTACTTATTTCGAGCCTGTGTTTCATATTCCGCCTCGCACTGTGGGGTTATTTTCCTCCAGGGTTCAGGAGGGCACGCTCTTTCATTTCTTCAGAAAATTGTTTCGCAGGATTTCAATCTTTGGTTGCTAGATATGACAAAACACAATATCAAGAACACTTATGTTTCTTATCTGCCATTTTTTCTGGGTATAAATAAAAGATCAGTATAAATTTAAGTCAAGTGGCCTCGAATGCACATGTGAGAGATGAGTATGAAAACAACTATGGACCTTGGGATGGTCCCACTGTACATTTTCATTGCTTGCTCAAAATTACCTTGGCACTGGGGCTTTCTATGCCATTTATCATCCTTGAAAATTAATTAGTGTTTCTGTGATGGCAGCACAGATGTAATCCTTTGACTTTTTGGACAACTGGACACAAAACCTTTGGGCTTTTTTTTTTTTTTTNGTTTTTTTTTTTTTTCTACATTATGCATGACATGGGCAGTATTGCTTTGACTTGTTCATATGATGTGTTCTAGTTGCAGACTATCATCACTGACTGGGGAGCTGGAGAGCCATCTCAAATATTGATTGGATCTTAATAGGCCCTAAATTCACCACCCAGTAAAAATCACCTCACCACTCAAATGTTTGCAACATCAGAGTCACAATAGATTTTAAAAGATGTTTAGGTGAGAACTCAGTTTTAATAACATCTCAGCTATTTATTTTTTGTTGTACAACCTCCTGAATTGCTGCAAACGCTCCATCTCTCCTGTGTGTAAAATCTTCCGAAATGATAAGGTTTTGATTTTAAAAAAATAAATAAATAAACTACCAGTGAAACAAAAGATTGAATGCTGTTACACTGAGTTGAAAAACCAAAATAAACAATAATTTTACTGACTGTGCAGTCAAAACTGTCAGGTGAAACGTATTGATTTAAGCAAGCAGTGGAACCAAACATATTACTCAAAACATTTTCAATCCATCACATGGCAGAAAGATCCTCTTTTATATGTTGTGATGATGCACATATGTGTAGCCTATGGCATACTGAACATCCTCCCAATGGTGTGAAAATAACAATCGTCCTATTGATGTCCCATGTTTTTTCTTGTTTGGCTCTTGTCAGAGGTCAACCTCAAACAGCATGCAGTGGAATCAGGCGTTACTGTTGGTGTCACATTGATGCATTACAAAGCCCAGGAGGTCATGTCTCTGTAAACATACATTATCAAAACCCATAGAAGATGTGGGGTGTTGACCTCACCAATAGTTTATGGTCTATCTTCAGGGGAAAGGGGTCATGTGATTGCAGAGCAACTTTGTAGCTGCAATGACTTTCTCTTTGCAAATGAAGAGGGTCAAGCAATCAAGAGTGTTCAGGTTCTGTGTCAGCACCATTATCTTACACTGTCCAAAATGATCAATGCGGTAAAATAAAATGATCACAAGCTAAAATTGGCCTGCTAATGAAAATGGAACGGTTTAACATGACCCTTTAAATGAAAAGCAGAGGTGCACACAGGTAACAGCTAAATACATTTTTGAGAACACAAGTAGAGATCTTATTGGCATTATCACTTCTAAAACTAGAAGGCCTTCGTTAGAATGCATACCTCTGCCAAGGCCCAAATTTGTCTAGTTCTTTTAAGGTTTTTTTTTTTTTTTTTTTTTTAATCACATACTTCAGTGGGGAAACTTTCCTCTTCATAGAAAGGACCAAGGCCACCACAGGACTTTGAACCCACAATTTTCTTGCTGTGAGGGCAAATGACTGTGCCACCATGCTACACAAAAGAGAAATCACAATAATAAAACTAGGAATTGTTTTGTCATAAAAAAAAAAAAAAAAGTTTTTTTAAAGTTCATCTGGATGCAGACTAAAATACACCTTTTTATGGTCTATCGTGGGATAAATATGCCAGATGTTTTTCATTGGCATATTACTTTGAAGAAATTGACAAAAAATATTGGACAAACATCTATCTGCCATGTTAAGAAATCTTTTTTTTTACATCATCAAAATTAGTTCAGAAATTTTTCAGAAAAAAACTACCTCCTCAGCGGAGGTAAATAAGCACTTGACAATTGCTTTTCCACATCTGTCAGGCAATTTTAGTTTAAAATCACATATAACATCTTCATGAATATGAGAAGATTATGAGCACTCATAAAAGTTCTCAAAACTTTATTTCAATTAATTCAGACAAAACAGGCATTCGGAACACATTTTTTGTCACTCCAAACTGAAAACATTTCATGACTTTGTATATAAGTATGTCACAATGACAATATTCTGAGGCAAAAAAAAAAAAATATATAAAAGGCACTCGGCAAAGGTGCAAAGATACATTTCCATCCTTCATTTTTTTTTTTGCATTCCTATAATGGTACCATGGCTGTGTAAACATGTTGTTAGCCCCACGGTGCTATGGAGAACCCCAGACAGCATTATAGAAAATAGCTATAAATAATTTCCCATAAATATAAATGTACTTTGTCACAAGATGTTTCTGCATTTCTGTATTAACCTTATAGATAGAATAATATTAGACATTCAGTCAAATCACAAATAAAACATAAAAAAGAAAAAATAACAAAAAAAACCTTACCTAAACAACATCAAAAACACAAATTGAAGCATTTGTCATATTTATCTGTGCTTTTTTATGAAAATGGACAAGATGCGTAAACAGTTGAAAACAGGCTAAGGCTACAGTACCAGTTGCTTGTGCTGTTTCAGTATTAAATTCATCGTTATTGCTAGAACTATAAAAGCAATTCTCAAAAGAAAAGACTTTCTGAATATTGAAAATCAGCTTATATGTTTGTTAACGTGCTATTCCAACTTACAGCACTTAATGTATGTTAACCATTATCACACTGATTCACAGAAAATAAAGTTCCAGCATGGTTCATGTTCAAAATGTTATTCCACTATTTTACTTCATCTCCATAGCAGACAAATCTTGCTCTCCATCAGATTTGTCGGAGGGGAGGTCTTGTGACTTGGGGGTCCCTTGCTCGTCTGATGCAGAGCTGCATTCTAGGGCTGGAGTTACTGGCTCTTTAAGGTCTGTTTCAGCAGGGACATCAGCCAGCTTAGTGTTTCCTAAGATTTAGAGATATTTTCCAGTTCAGAACATACGTAAGACTCCAAAAATTATATTCCAGGTACTGATAATGTTCAGTTTGAAGCATGACATATTTTAGAAGTGTGTTCTGTGCCTGTGAACAAAACCTTCTTGAGTGGCATTATTACCTAAAATAGGTTGTCCGTCATCACCAGATGATGGCAAGGGTGCTTCAGATGACATCTTCTGCTCACCAGTGACCTCATGGAGTCTGGGAGCTTGAGGCCTGGTCTTTCTTGCAGGATTCAGGAAATAACAATACGCACATCGGAAAGCTAAATAACACAATGAAAAAACACCCTGCATATAGTTTATGCCATTTGAGCCACAATTACATTTTCAAACTGACACAGATTAATATACATGAATATGAAAGCAATGGCAAAAATGCCTGAGATGCATAAACACTTCAGATTGATGTGCAGCACTGGTTTGCATATTCCATCTTGCTGTGTTTTTTGCTTACAGAGGTTGGTAGTGGCAGAAGCATTTAAGAGCCACATGATATACTGTGCTGCCAAATGCTAGAGGGCAAATGAAGGCGCAGTGTTTGATGGAGACTGACAAAGAGTGTTGTGTTTCTGTAAGTCTTACCAACATATTCAAATTCCTCCTTTAATGCCATGCCGTTATGGGACAGACACTGCTGACATATGAGAGCATATCTACGAGGGAGGAAAGACAAATTCAGCTGGGAATACAAATCAAAAGATAATTTTGGTGTTTCCACTAAAGCTTAATCTTTGAAAATTATTAGAATTTTAACCTAGACTTCCACAGCAGAAGATCAGGCAGTTTGGTATGTCAAATAATTTAAGGTAGTGCATGAGTCTTCTAAGAAAAACATGTATTCTTAAGTGACAAACTGTTCATGTATGAGCGTATTACTGAAAAGAGGTTGCCGCTATTTAAAAGCTGGGGTTGACTACCTGTTTTGAGGACCATCTCCAACAAGATACTCAATAACCCTGTCCATAGTGCCTCTTTCCCTCGGGAGCACGGGTCTGGCCAGGGGCGGGCCTGGGGGGTGCATCCCTGTTAAAGCACAATACCCATGCCCATTAGCTGCATACAGTCTGCAGTCCTGAATACAAATCACAGTAAACAGGAGCTGCTTACAGAAAAAGGCCTGCTGAAATAGTGAGGCTGAGATTCACAGTTAGCTGCACAAGCCATGATAAATTTTACAAAACCTGCTCCTTTTTCATAACGACTAGAAAATGGATCTCACTTGCAAAACACGTTCAGATTCCCTGCTGTGCTGGTGAGTAGTAATTAATATAATCTAACATCAAGAGCAATCATAGCAAGATGACTGGTCATTTCTGTGAGACTTGGCAGAGTCTCAGTATCCTGCTGGTTATTAATTTACCAACATATGGAAACTCTGTGGTGACTCTTTGTATCAAATTGCTTTTCACTTTCAATTTCCAACAGAAGCAGGTGATAACATCAAGTCATGTAAACCATTTGTGAGGTGTTCCTAATGCCAAAGGTAATTTCACCGAGCATTAAAATACATTTAGTGAGATTCCACCACCATTGCCAAGAGAACAAACGCAGGTCTGGCTAATTAATCATAGTTAACATAATCTAGTTTCGTACATACCTCACAGTTGGCATTCCACATGGCAATTACAGCATGCTGCTTCCTCTAGGTGCACATTTCCTTAACTGTTTGCACTTATTTGCATCTTCTATTGAGCGTTCATCTTCCAGAGATAATTTATATTGAATATGCCATACTTCCACACTCCACAGAAGTCTTCCTTACCAAAAACTGTCCTTTGCCGATTTTCTGAATGTGCTGGCTTACTGACTTTTGAAATCTCCTAAACCAACCACAGATCAAAATCATAGGCATCATTATCTATCAATTATACCCAAGAAATTACACAATTTGGACTGTATCAAAAGTTATCATCTATCTTTCCTCTTAGCTCACATTATACACTTGTTTGAGAAAGGTTTAACCTTTACTTGGATATTTAAAAACTACATTCGTATTACCCAATTACCCATTATAACTATAACATACCACCCTTGCTGACAACACACCACAGGGCCTTGAGCAACTGGGGACACAGAGCAAGGGAAGAGTGAATCACACCTTAATCGACCACATTATGATGTGGTCCCCCTGTGTGTAGGTAACTCACCGAATCCTGGAACAGGTGTGCCAGGGGTCATAGGCTTCCTCATCAAGCTCTGCTGAGCAGCTACAGCCGACAGGTTCCTCTCTGGGGGTCCACCTGGAGCGGAGTGGGCAGACCGTCCAGAGAAGGTGGGCCCCGAGGCAAGAGGAGAGCGGGCTGCATTACTGCCTGCAGGATTCACCACTGCTGAAGGGATCTTTTGGGTGACATTGCGCTGCCGGAGTTCTAACACAAAAAAACATTTCAGGTTGCTTTACACTGGTAACAAAAGGCAGGAGCAAAGCAAGGTCCTTTAAAATAAAACTGTCATCTTAAGAACTCTTCGCTACCGTGTCCTGGTTTTAGAGTCATCTGGGATGCAAGTGTAGAAGATTCCAGCTCCTTTCAGACAAATAACACAGTGTTGTATAATCATTCAATACATGCAACACAATTACACAAATGGGTTTCATTACCAAAATAAAGAACACAGAACTCACTGTTTTCTTGGAATCCGGATCAAATCTCTCCAGAATCATTTTAGCATTCTTATATGTCTCAGTTTCCATAACTTCTTCTAGCTGTAAGAAAGGAAGTAAAAAAATTTAATGGTACATTCATAGATTATGTTTCAATACAGATTTAACAAAGAAATACAAGAATGGCTCTAAATTCAATTGCGCATTTAATGGTCATCTGATGTAATTAAAAGGTGAGTTCTAAACTTTAAGGTTAGAGAAACCACCTACCATTACATGTAACTGAGAAAAAGGCAACAGTAAGTTACCTGAATTCTACATCTTCATTTAAAATAAGTACCAAACATATCTAATTGTTTACATATAATATGAAGAATAATTACATTCACTACTTCGATAATGAAGAGTGTGAAAATCCATCAGCCCTAATTATTGAAAGTTATTAGACTTGACAGAGGATGACAAGCAATTTCTCAGATTTATTTCTTTCCAGCACTAAATGCTATTAATTAAAATGACATTAGCAAAGTGCTTTAAAACACACTACCAATCTAATGGCGTGTGTGCTGATATTAGAGGAGGATCAATGAGAGCAATATTATACTCGGTTCCTACATGTTCCTACACTCCTCACTTAACTGAAAACCACTCAACAACCAAATTACAATGTAATAATTGCAACAATGATGAGTAACATGTTTTCCTTCATTTATGTAAGCGTACACAGATGTATGACTCTTGTGGTTTGAAATGTCCCTTTGCAGTTCTCTGAAGCTGACAGAACAGATTTCAGAGGAAATTTGTGGGGTGCTTATGGTGCTAAAAATCACCATCCAACTATAAGATGCAATTATTTTAAGAGGACTGTGAATGTTGTTGTTCTGTTTTGTTACGTGGTGGGTCTACTTTAAAGGCAGAGATGTATCAAGATCAATTTTGACATGCTTTGTGTTTAATTTCCAAATCAAATCATTGTTTTCAACTGCCAGCTGCGCACCGTCAGCATTTTGTTGATGAATCCATGATGAAAATATCTCTCTTTTTAAGCGTCAAGATGCAGCTAAACCTGACCAACTGTTTCATTTAAATTAAACCAGGCATAAGCACAGGTCAAAGTGTCTTAAATAAACATAAATATGTGATGTTTTCTTAAAATCATTGTTCTACTGGAATACAGTTGTCTTTTGTTTGACACAGACTTAATAAGGGCCTGTGGTAGCTCAGAATTTACATTAAGTGATTACATCTCACAATAGGAGGAAATTGATAAATAAGTAAATAACGAATTAAAAATTCATATTCACATTTCAAAACATGAGCCTTGATGAATAAACTTTCCCATCTAAATTCTAAATCTGTAGTGGGAGAGTTTTATGAGTTACCTGTATCTTTATTTTAAATTTAACATCAACTATAACTCTGTTATACAGTCATTTTGGGGAAACTATCCATCACTGAACACCTTAACTCACCTTTGTTTTACCAGCATCAAGAGGCTAACAGCAATGGGCCATTTCAGCCACCAGTGTCACAGCTATAAATGTACTTTAAAGGGGGTAGTTCAGGAAAATATATATATATATATATATAGGCTTGATGACAAATGTCAAACTGTACACGTATAAAAAAAAAGTCACTTACTATTTTCCTTTTTTGTGCCTTAAGTTCATCTAATTTTTCAGCTGAAACAAAAACATATGTAGAAAATTTACTTAAAGTTGGAATAAACTGAAAAAAATCCCATTAAATGATGGTATATGATGTATTAAAAACAAAAATGTTCTTACTATTTTTTTCACTTCTTCTTGAAAAAAGGAAAATAAGCATTTTTCGAAGTAACCACACTCTAAAGATAAAAGGATAAATGCCAAACTGGTTATAACTTATTGCATGCTGAAAATGGGATCAACTGTCATTGTGAATACTTACAATAATGGAAATATTACAAAGGGAAAAGACAATATTAGCCGCCCCATCAACTGTTCAGGCAGGTACCAGAAATACACAACCACACATGTGATCAGGTAGAGGAGAGATGAGTAAAGAAGCAGTCGTCCGACCCATATCTTCAACTGTCTTTGATTCTTCTCACTGTATTCTTCAAGAGTCTGTATATCCTGTGAAATCAATAACAAAGCATGACATTAATACACTAACAAAACACTACAAATGTGACACTGACTGATGCCAAAAACCAAGTATTTACATGTGTGCTAATAGTGGGTTTATGTTTTTATACTGTACAGATGAACTATCAGTATTTATGCAACATTCCCTGCCACACCAATCAGCGAGCACAATACTGCCCTTTTTCTAAGCCAGCAATCACAAATATTCACACCAATGAACTGATTTCTATAACAAACACAGTCTGACTATCCATGGAAGAACCAAACTACAGAGAAGATAAGTTCTAAGAAGCAGTCCAGAAAGTGAGTTTAATAAATAAGCAGAGTTGACAACAATCTGGGGTTTATTGTCCAAAACCCAACATCAGACTAACTCAAAGTAGGTTAGTATAGCAATCTACGCTCTAACATGCTTGCTAACAGGTTTACTCCAACCACCTAAGCTACTCATCAGAAATCCTGCTAGCCTGCATCATAATAATAATACATTTTACTTGTAGTGTGCTTTTCTAAACACTCAAAGACATTTTACAGAGAAATAAGACATAAAAGAAAATAGCTGAATGCATCAGTTGAAGGAGTTGCACCTGACAACACATCCTTGATGATCCTGTGGATATCAAAGCTCAGAGGTTTATGTCAGGAGATGCTGAATTGATCCCAGATAGATATTTTACAGTTCCAACAATACAACTACATGCAAAGGTCATTTTGTGCACTTGCTATTTATCTTCTCTAATGAGTATGAACAATATTTTATTTAACCAACATTGTACAGCATCACACCTCATGTCACATCTCAACATGAGCAACGCAATACTGCTGATATGCTGCAAACAGGCAGCAGTATTACTCAACCTTAACAAGTGTGAGCATGTTTAGCACAGAGGTCTGGTCAAGCCATGAGCAAATTTACTATCAAAATATATCTGGCAAAAGAGCTAGCCCTTTCATACAGTTAACTACCATTTTGCAGTTAACAAGTAAACTCATTCATATGTTCTTTTTATAAAGATGGAAATTCGACACTGTTGCTTTAAAGTGGTGATAACACCATCCAAAAATAGTTGGGGGGACAGGATGGGACGCAGTCTTAGTCAGTGCTGCTGCTGTAGTCTGTCCGTCAGTCTTAGTATAAACTCATCTCTAAACCCACCACATAACATGATAATTGTGTGTAGAGTAACCAGGCAAATGAAACAATAAGAATTCAAAATACCTCCTCATGACTATCTTTTTCTAAAAGAAAAATACAGGCTAGTATACATATTCTCTTTTATTTCCACATGAAGACAGAACATAAAATGCCTTGGTTGAATATAAAATGGGCAGTTAATTCTCTTTTAATCCCAGTACTATCAATACCACTACTGCTGCAGTATATATGGCACTACCGCCAAGGACAGGCGCTGAAAATAGCCTAGCTTTACTGTAGCAAAACCAGTTATCATAGTGAGAGAGGCACAAAATTGGAATTTATATGTCAACTTATGATCAAAAAATTTACACTTCTACAATGTTTTCCAGGTTTAAAAATAGACTGGTGGTCACTTAGTCACTAATCATGAAGATTCTGGTGCTACTATGACAAACTTAACATCACTATTATTTTTGCCTTTATTTTTAAGGATATATATATTTTAACCTAAAAGGCAACAATATATAATATGTGTTATGTTAAAAGAATGCATGTACAGTAATATTTTCCTTATCAACATGGCTTGCACCCCTGATAGTCATCTAACAGAAACACAAATCTTGCTTTGATATGTCCCACTGCACATCTGATCCTGCAGGGCTGAATTCACTAATCTTACTGAGTTGCCAAGTGAAGAAACATGGGTGTTTCTTCACGTTTTAACAAGATTGGGAATTACAACACAGGATACCTGTGGTCAGTTTAATTCAGGTATCTGCAGTCCCTTCAGGATGAACTCACTTGCCTGTGCAAGTTTTACATTCACAAACTTCTAAATAATCTACTCCATATCTGTGAAAAGAAACATGATATGAGACACTGAGGAGTCTGATACTTCCTTTCACTTGTATTTGAACTTGGTCAGGGTTCCTGCACTTGGAGCTTTATGCAGTCACAACAGTGCTTATTCAGTCCTTAGTCACAAGTCTTAAGTTGTCACTAGTAGAGCCTCTACTATGCTGGATATAATTTTACATAGGAAATGCAGCCCAAACATATTTCAACAAGCAACCATTACCTGCCTGTATGTAATACTGCAAAACTGATATGCAGTAGTCTGCATATTCATATGCAACAGTGATGCAACACTGCTGCAAAATATAGCAAATATATCCAATTACACGCACTTAACATACCTTATCGATTCCTTCCAAAATCTCCACAGTGGATCGTTTAGTCTGTAAGGCAAAACATTTTGAAAACCCAATCAGGCAAAATTAAAACTTGACATTTGTCAGAAGAAAGTTATTTTTTATGGCATGCTGGCTCTTAATAGAAACTGAAAACTTCCTGTTTTATCTTCCCATTTTATGAACATTTTGTGTATGTGTTCGTGTGTGAGCGTGTGTTGCTGGCACAATTTAGGTTACAGTGTAAGTTTGTTATGGTCAAATCAGCATTACTTGCACAAGCCAGTCTGGGCAGGACTTCAGCCAGGAGAAAAAAGGAATTAATGAGACGTTGTCTATTATTATAAATTCTACATCTTAATTCTAATCATGCCTGTCCATCTACCTGTACACCCTTTGCACCTAGTTCATGGTGTGGTAAAATAAGCATTACGGAGAAACTGTGTCCATGCATCAGAAAACTGAAACCCTACAAAGAAATTACAACTTGTCTTCTATGCTTAAATAAAAATATTCCATGAACCAAAAACAAAAGACAGCAGCATGACAGCAGCATAAGGTAAAAAGACAATAAATACAGGCTTGGATACAAACCCTCCACCGTGAGATAATAGCGCCCATGCTGATGACTGGACAATGGATGGCTCCTGTTTCTGGGACCCTCCTGTGGATTTCTCACATATAGTAGAGAACCTCTCCACCTATTAATTAACAAAAGTAGTAGCTACTTGCTTACAGTCGAGCAGAAAACACACGTTCAACAGTTACATACTATCCGCTTCCACTAATCATAGTATTTAGGTGATTTGATGTTGTTGTTGATGTAGTCTCCTAAGCAAAATAAAGAATTTATCCTGGCATTAACTCGAACTTCTACAGTTGCATAACCTGAACTAAGTTACCCTTTGCTAACTTTGCTAACTTGCAAACTTTAAAGCATCGCTGCTAACTAATCTGGCATGGCGACTGATATTCCATAATGGCATTAACTGCAGTCAGAAATAACGTTAACCGGTTGACTGTAACCTCGCATGAAAAGTTCGATCTGCAGAGAACATTACCAAATTAATCAGTAAACCCTAAGCGTTGACGTTGACCAGTTAGCAGACTTACTAGCTAACATGGAGTAGCTAACGTCGCTAATAACGGTAAAGTTGTTGCAGCTCTTCTTCCAAGCAGTAGCGTAAATTCCATTTGTCTCGACACTCTTGAACAAACGAGACGCACAGCCCGAGTGAAAAGTGAACTCAATGTTCTGGAATGTAAAGAACTATAAATAACTTTTTACCTTGACAGAGGACTTCTTTGGTCTGTACAGTCAGTGGTTCAGGAAACTGCACTCCTCCTCCTCCTCCTCCTCCTCCTCCTCCTCACACGGAGTGTTTGTGTAGCTGCAGGGGGAGTGTCCACCAAGAACAGTCGAGAACAGAAGCTCTGCCACGCATACTTTTAATTTGGATTCTAAAAAGTAATAGTAGGTTAGCTGTAATAGTTGTGCTAGTAGTGATGTTAGTGGTGGCAGTAGTAGTCGTGGTAGTAGTAGTAGTAGTACAATTAGAAGTAGCTGTTGTCATATAGTAATAGCGGTGGTAGTAGTAGTAGCAGCAGTTAGTAGTAATAGTAGAGGAAGAAGTAGAAGTATTTGTCATATAGCAATAAGGTGGGAGTGTTATTAGTATTATTATTATTATTAGTAGTAGTAGTAGTAGTAGTAGTAGTAGTAGAGTAATAGTAATACATTCCATTTAGCGCTTTTCTAGATTTTCTAGCTTTTCTAGAGAAGCTATAAAGTGCTCCTCTGAGGGAAAAAAATGTAAACCAGCCATATGTACCTTCTAATACAATCCAAATCATATCATATAAAGAAACAGTAGATAGTAATCAAATATTTACCACATAAAAAATCATGACAATTCTGGCCTGGCCCCAAGACAGTTAGCTAGGTTAGCTTCATGAATTTACTAAGAACAGAACAGGAAAACTTGAGTTAGCATTAGCAGCAGCAGCTAGTTAAGTAGTTAACGTTGCAGCTTACCGCCACATGTTTCGTTAAGTTCCCTGTTGAGTTCTTAGAAGCTGAAATGTCCACATTTTTAGCGAGACAAAGACGCAACGTATTATGTAGCTGTTGGTTTTACTAGACTTTGTGGCCGGGAAGGGGGGGGGTGCTGAAGAATATGGCTAGACGAAA
Source organism: Lucifuga dentata (assembly GCA_014773175.1). Classification (NCBI taxonomy): domain Eukaryota; kingdom Metazoa; phylum Chordata; class Actinopteri; order Ophidiiformes; family Bythitidae; genus Lucifuga; species Lucifuga dentata. The sequence continues at coordinate 570,437 of VXCM01000175.1, forward strand.
ATGCCAATGATGTCGAGGACGAATAATTCCATAATTGTCCGCTGTTTCTCTGCGCCAGCCTTTCTCTCTTTAGAATCCATTTTTCGTCTAAGCGCCAAAACATTATGAAAGAAAATGAAAATATGTTTGCTCAGTTTAAGTTCACTTCAATTCATATTATATTATATTATATGCAAAGGCCCCGGTCGGCCCACCTGTCGACCTATCGTTGTCATGGAGATGACGGGATGCTAAATGTGATTGGACCAACGCTCTCTCACACACAAGTGGAGCAGTCGCTTTCGCTTTCTCTGCTACAGTGGAGAAAGCGGAGAATTTGGACTCGTTGCGCGTTGGAGCCATGTCTCACAATTAATAAAAAAGTAACGCAAAGAGTGCGACCAAATGTAACGGAGTAAAAGTATATANATGTCTCACAATTAATAAAAAAGTAACGCAAAGAGTGCGACCAAATGTAACGGAGTAAAAGTATATATTTTTATTCATCAAGTATGAGTTAAAAGTATCCTGCAATAAAGCTACTCAGTAAAGTACAATTTTGTGAAAAAAGTTACTTAAGTAAATGTAACGGAGTAAATGGAATGCGTTACTACCACCTCTGAAAGTAAGTAAATATAACTACTCTTAAGTTCAAGTAGACATAAAGTAAACATAACTATATAGTCTTAAGTTCAAGTAGACATAAAGTAAACATAACTTAAGACTAATAGTTACATTTATTTACCCTTTTCAAGGCAATCTGTTTCCTAGATTTTTTTTTTTTTTAAGTAAGATCAACTTGTCACATTTTACAGTGTAGGTGTAATAGTCGTAGTAGAAGTACTTGTGGTAGCAATAGTAGTTGTGGCAGTAGTAACAATTGTTTCATCTTTTGAAAGACCAGCTTGAAAGAAACAATGCACCTCTTGCCTTCGATGTCCTAGTATTTATGGATGAGGGTAAGACAATAGTTGATGGTAATGGATGGTAATTTTCAGTTTTACCATGTTACATGCCTGTATGGATAAAAAGCAGGGGTGCTGACAAACACTCTGCTATGGTATTGACAATGGCACTGGCCTTAGTACAACTTCACTGTGGTATAATATTGCAAGTAACCATCGTTCCAGGGAGGGCATATAGACTTTAAAATACATCTCATTTCATATGAAATTGCACTGCAATATCAACTTTTTATAGTATTTGTGGTAATATCTATCTGTATTTTCATCAAATTATGAAGTTTATATATATATAGATATATAAAGCTTAAACTTATTTATATAATTTATACAATTTATATAAACTGAGTATAATAATTATTATGCTGGGATTAAATTAGGTATAGAGCCCATTATGACTTGTTTAGGACTCAAAACTCAAAGTTAAGTTACTTGTGGCTTGCCTGTCTTGTCTGGGGCCTCAGTGCCAAGATTTAAAGGACTATACCATTAATTTTTCATTTGTAAGCTCAATAAGTATTCCACACATGCACATTATGTTGCTGACAACCATTTTCCAAAACATAAAACCGTATTTAAGTTTTCCTGTTATTTTGCCAAATCCTCCTAATCTTTCAAAATGAAATGTTTTGCCTGCTAACGCTTACAGTATGTCCGAAAATATAGAAAGGACAGTCATTTTTAATTTCTTGGTAAAAGCCATCTTCTCATGGGACTCTACTCCCTGGTGCAGACATACATTTTTGTCTGTGGAGTTTTGTGTTAGACTGATTAAATAAAGTAACTTTGACAAAAAAAATTTAATAGATATATTTGCTGTGATGGATTACTTATCTCAAGCATGTTTCTAGCCTCTATAGTTGATTTTAATAGCTTACTAGGACCAATGACACAGAAAGTTAAGAAAAGCAGTTCTGTTCCAGTGGTATATTTTGGAAAATAGATTAGTCAACAATGAATAATTATATCAGCGTACATATATCTACATACAGTAAGCTAAGTGCATTATTGTAAGAAGCATCCAGAACAAGTCTTCAAGGCCATCACTTGTATTGATTTTTATAATCATGATCCTGTATCCATAATACTGGACTAAACCACAATGAAGCTTTCATGCTACAAACTGATGACTATGTTAAAAACAATATTAAATGTACTACTATACAACAATAATAAGAAATACCTCACACATCTTTAACTTTTATAAAAAAAAATTAATAATAATAATAACTGTATAAAATAGTTTCTGTATACCCCCCAAATTTTTATTTATTTTTTGAATCAAATCCCCTTCTCTGTGATTGGCATAACAAATGAACGGCGAATATCCCGCCTACAAATAACCTCATTGGACAGACGCTACCAATGTCTTTACTCTGATTGGTTGGTTAAGTCCTGCTAACCAATCCATTCAAAAATCAACTGGCGGTAAATTACGTAAACAGGGAAGTTTCTTCACTGCGGTTTGGCCTCTGCTTATTGAGGTAAGTATACTCTGATTTAGTCAATATTAGTAAAGACAACACTGCAGTACGAAAAAAACCGTTGGCTTGAAAAATGTTAGCTTATATTAGGGTAATATAACTTATCATAACTTAAAAACTACCTTTTTACCTAAGAATATAAGCAACAAGCTAGTATGGACTTTAAGCTAGCTGAAACGTTTTGTACAGGAGATAATTGTGAGTTCATATGTTTTTCTGTTATGAGTATCGGCAAGTGAAGCTAGTTCGTCAGTTAGTTGATTTTTTAGTTGGTTTTTATTGCTGATAATTATACTAAACTGCATAGTGGGTAAAGTCCAGTTTCTAAAAGTTAAATTCACCTGTAACAAAGGTGTTTCACATAAGCAACACAAGTTGGAATATCATTAAAACGTAATAGCAGATGTCCTGTTTCGCTTTTACTAAGACAAACCTTCTCTCACCATGTGGAATACTAAAGGAAAGGACACTGTGATGACTGCAGACTCAAAAAGGTTTTGACCACCTCTGCAAAATGCTCATGGAGGACCTGACCTGCCAGGATTTGGGCCATTTCTGGTATGTAAATAATGTAATGATTGCTTACATTAAGTGACTACAATAGAACCATATGTATAATGTATTGCAACCCAATATAACAGCCTTGCAATAAACCCTTCCTTTGTGATGCTTACACAGGGGTTGATTAATAAGTTCTTAGGCTAACAAGTTACACAGTAAGTAAGGGCAGTACTTTTGTGAAAGTAATATAGTTCTTAATGTGTTTTTGCACATCAGCAGCATTGATTGAGATAAGTGAATATAACTTACAGGTTCCAGAGGTATAGAAGATTCTGTTAGTTGTACAAGATGGACAGTCTAGGACAATGTTCAGTAATTGTTTCCCATACATAGGCTTTACTTGAGAGGCCCACCCAGGGATGACCCAGCCTCTAAAAAAAAAATACAACTGCGACACTGCTGTTACACACACTGACACCCGCACATACGACAAGAACGTGAACCGTGACATGTATATTTCATTTCAATGCACATTAATCAACATCTAACTATAAAGACAGACATCTCTGTCTGTGGCAACAATATCTCGAGAACCCGGTATGAAGTTGAAATTCAGCAGTTCATTGCTCAGGACCCAAGGATGTGCAGTGTCGCATGTGAAGTTGCTTGAATGAAAAACCTCCATCTGTGCGGTGTTTCCCATACATAAGCTCTACTTGGGAGGCCTGCCCAGGTAGATCGTAAGATAAAATCAGCAGCACGGGACGGAAGGTAGACCCAGCCTTAAAAAAAATATACAACTGCGACACTGCTATCACACACACACACTGACACGTGCACACAGCGAGAAGATGAGAAGATGAACCGCGACATGAGAGAATATAGAGCTATATGAGAGAATATGTTGAGAATATAGAATAGGATTGGGGGGGGGAGATTTGGGTACATGGCGTACCTGCCTGCCACAAGTAAATTTTCAAACTATGGGAAACACTGGTGCAAGCCATGAGCCATGATTGGGGGCTTTGAGCAAGTTCAGTACCCACCTTACTCCCCTGATTTGGCCCCCTCAGAATTTCACCTCTTCCCAGGTTTGTCTTCACCTTGATATATCGACTGTGGTGGATTTTGTTTGGACAGTCAAGAAAAGTACTTCTATTAAACTGGGATAAAAATCATTGCAGAGGTGTGTTAAGTCAACTAAATCTCATAATGTTCAGCTGTGTTGACGCTGACAGAGGTGTGCTTGTGGTCCTTTTTGGACTGCATTATTTTGTCACAGGTTTATAAAATGTTTTCCCATTTCTACATTTGGTTGGAAAATTTTACAAAAATATTTGAATGTAAAATAGTCCAGTATAACACCACCACTAACTACAGCCTCAAAAATGACTGTTGAGTTGAAGCAGTATCTCTCTGACACAGTGTCAACAAAAACTGAACATTATGAGCTTATCAAAGGCAATATTTATTTCAGAAATTTTGTGTCACATTGAATGAGATTGTACAAATTTTTATATTTTATGGTAACTGATTCTATGTCCTGATTGCTTAGTAGAGACAGAATTAGATGCTTATGTTTCATCGTGCAGAAAGTTATGAATCAGTATGTGTTTATGTAGAAGTTCCTGGCAATGACCATGTTGCAGGGGTCCCTGATAGCAGCATGTTGGTTAGGGTTGCATTGAGTGTGAGAACTGTGCTGCTAAAATACAGCAGTAGTACTTTTCATTTACTTTTTTTCAGACTACAAAGGCTATTGCTATTGGCTATTACTGAAATACAGCAGCACTAGTTTTCATTTACTTTTTTTCAGGCTACAAGGCTGATGGCAGAAGTGTTTTTAATCTGGGAAATTATTCATCTTTGCAAAAAAGGCAGGAGTTGGCATAATGACAGAAAATGAAGACTGCAAGGCAATTGTATTGTTATTAAATTTGCCTTTTTCCTCACAGGACTGCAAAATCCTGGCTTCAGACAGGAGGACCAGCAATCCTGAAGACTGGAACTGCGTGGGAGATCTCTGAGCTCGGACCTTTACTCATTTTGCAATGATTCTACAGAAACACAGGCTCCGTTCAAAATGTAGGTAATGACACTGCAGCAGCAGCAGCACAAGGAATATCCAGCTGTAAGTCTAGCACAAGATCTCTTAAAAAGGTTCTGATGTTTTCATGGTGCATGATGACACAAAACAGCTTCAGAGAGATCTCTGATAAGTCTGATGTCTCCCATCAACAACATACACATTCCTCCTAGCAGTTCCACTGGGTCTCCACTGTACATGGATAAAGAAAACACTAGTTTTTATTTCTTCAGCCTCAGTCCCAAAACCATTCTCCTCCATGCATACCCTAAACACAAATCAACCCTACACATTGCACCACACCTTCATTTACTAATATACAAGAACCAGTATCGTAAAAATTAAAGTCAAATTCAGTAACAAAAGACAGATGTAAGGAAATAAAATGAGAAATGAAATCAAAGGTAGAAGACATGATTTCATAAACCATTATGAATACTGAACATTATAATTATAACTGATAGTTACAATGTTTCCTAAATTATATGACACTTGGATATTATTTAACAAATCAGATCTGTAAATAAGCTCATAAATAAGATCAGATGGCTGACATGACTTGCATGCTTTTATTTTTCATATATTTTTGATACTGTTAACAATTAGTAATCCTACAGTCTGTGCATATTGGCACAGTGGACAAAGGAAAAAAAAAAAGACATCAACAAAAACTAGAACATCTTCAACAGAAAATTAAACAAAAAAACATTACAACTGACAATCCTTCATTTTTGTGTACAGGTCAAAAAGTAAATAAAATAAACACTAGCAATGATCATTTTTCATCAAAAATGCTGCCAAAACTACAAAAGAATCTTGCAAATATTCGCAAGTATGTGGAATGGATTGAAGTACTTATACCGCCCTAATAAATTATATGAAACATATGGTTGCGACAAATATTTATGCTAGTTTCATTGTTTCTTTACTGTGTTTAAAAAATGAAAGTTCATGGAATTGCAACATGAGGACATTCCATGTAAGTGTATCAGAAATTGACTGACTTTGACAGAGCACCCGACTTTCTTTTTTAGAACAATTAATTGTTTCATGCCATTATATTATGCTAATGTTGTCTTCTTGGGTAACTGGATGAATCTGTGAATATCTCTGGATGGTGTCTAATTGACAATATGCCATCATCAACTGAATATTTTCTATCCTCACAAGTGTTTACAATATTAATCACTGTACCATAAATACAACAAACAAAAATCTTATATGATGAATACCAAGGTATGTGCCATCACCTTCTTTTTTTTTTTTTTTTTTTTTTTTTTTTTTTTTTTTTACAGAAAGTATTTAAGTCATTCATGGGGAATGTATGCCATGAAAATCATCAGTTGGAAAAGGTCAAACAAAAAAAATAAGAAAATTCTACTGACTTCTACTGTTTCAGATGATTATTAAAATAGAGTTTATCACTGCAGAGAATAATTTATTCAGCAAGTTATTGAGAGAATTGAAAGGCACAGTAGTTTGTGAGCCTACACGTAGAATGTAGAGTTTTTTGCACTTTAGCTGCGAGCTTCATAAAATGACCGTACTTTGTGTCCATGTGTGATGTTCTCGATGATCTTGAAACGCAAATAAGAAAACTCCTGGAATTCAGACTCCTTTTACAAATGGAGCTTTGGTTATCATCCATGGATCCAATGAAAACACATTCCCAACATATAGTTAATTCTAACACTACCTAAAAAAAAAAAAAAAANAAAAAAAAAAAAAAAAGTAATTTATACATGCAAACATTTTCTCAAAATATCTGGTCTTTAAAGTAAAACAAAAGTTGACTTTATCACTATCTTGTCTGAATGATTATGCTATGATAATAAGCCCAAAATCACCTTCTGACTTTGAGGTTGATATATACTGCAGCAGCTGATGTGTCAGTCTGATTGTAGGGATAATGAGAATGGGTTTCAAAATTCAAGGAACTGCTGTGATGTGCAAGTTATGACTTTAAACCCCCACAGAGCTGCACATTTACAGCAATTCCACTGAGGGACAATGTGAACTTCAGTGTGTCCACAGCAGTAATTAAACCAGGACCAAACAAATGAAAAAAACATTGAAAAAGAATAGAAATCAACTCTAAACACATTTCTTTTAATTTTTTCCCTTAAAATGAATTTCATTGTGACTGCTTTTTTCTTTATGTAGTATTTAATAAACACACAAACTGTATGTCTGGATGATTCCATAAACTGCCTTTGGGATCTACAGCTTGATTCTTGGGCTTTATTAACTTTGATATATATTGAAATAAACATTAAACTCCTGAAGTTGTCATAAAATAAACTTTAAAGGTAAATATTGGAATCGGTCCAAAACCTTGGATAGGCACGCGCGCACGCACACATCACTACAGCCATACGCTGTAAAAATAAACAAATTCACATTTTTATGTATTTAAATCTAAATTGCCTATAGTTTTCTATTAGAATTTCTTATTCTTCACACATAATACGAATATTAATTTAAGTAATTGCTCATAAGCACCACTGTTTATTATTATGCTATGTTTCAACAATAAGACATAAGATTAGCAATTTAGTGTACCACCTTAACCATATAAGCGCGAATGGCTACTGGAAGAAATAGTCTTTAAGCCAAATAAAGCAATTTCCAAAGATAATTGAGAACATGTTTCAATACATATGCATGAAAAAGGATTTTCCATTCGACCGACTCATATGCTCATGAAATTGATTGAGGGGATGACCCGCTATATTAAATGTTATTTGTGAACCATCAAAACGCGCAAAATTGCAAATTACCCAGCTTGTATCTGAAATAATACCCCATTCATCATCATTATGAGTTGATAAGTTAATTTAACCATTTCATTCTGTCTTAATGAGCTATAGTTGAATTAATGTCATGTAATATATGAAAGTAACATTTGAACAGAGGCAATGATTTGAGACAAACATAGCAGAGACTACTTTAGAAGCATAATGGCGGCATAAATCTCATCAGAATGGAGGGTTCGGTTTACTTGCTATATACATTTTAGAGAAATTAATTTTGAAATGCTATTTATGATTAACCTGAAGAATATTTTAGGTTTACTATGGAGTTCTTTTTGGCAGCATGATGTTTGATGAGAACTGATTGAGCTGGGCTATGCTTTGCATTTGGCCAGACAAATGATGTAACAGCTGGTATGTCAGTTGTAAAACCTACACCGCATCAGATTTAAATCTGACGACAATATGCTTTAAGAAGTAGCTATGATGGAGTAATCTCCCAGATGTATGAAGTTGATGCTTGTAAATCATAAACAAGAAACAAATCATAAACAAAGAACTCCACGCTTTGCAGTTTTTGTTGCATAGTCCGAACTTTATTATCCAGATCTGGCGGAGTGGCTGCTTTTGACCATGTAGGACTCTGTGTTGTCTTCCAGTTCCACCTTAAATGCGTTTTGGCCCCGCTTACTCCCTGTAGTTTAGGTTTTTTGTCCTCCCGCAGCAGCTGTCACCCTGCATTACTCGCAGTCAGCTAAATGAAACGTTATTCTAAACATATGCATCGTAATCAGTCCGGTCACACTTACAAGAACACGCGTTAATAAGGCAATCAATCACTCTGGAACAAGCAAGTTGTTCTGTAACAGCTCATAAACAGTGTGTAATGAAGAATTGGAGGTTAGCATGACACGGCGCTGATCAGATAATCAATGTCAAAGATGCGATGAATGTCAGTAAATGTAGTTTTCATGTCGTTTCTATAAAATCCTCAATTTACAACAAGCAGTTCAATTACCCTGAAAATACAGTCAATTAAATAGGGGTGATTGGACAGTAGGGGCAGGATCATCGATCTTTGCATTTCTATCTCGTTGGTGGACATTTAATTTGGTTTTTCTATTAGCACCGAAATAAAGAAAATATAAAATATATTAAACAACCCAAAGATTTATTTTCTTGTCAAAAACCATTCAGCGAAGGTGACAGACAGTCTTCTGCGTTTTATGATGAATTCTTTTTTCAGTCTTGCACATTGGATACAAAACTAATCGTGTTATTGTGGGCAGTGTTTTTCTGGCCTCTGTCTTAGCCTCTTTACACCTCCATCTATCTCAATGCTTTTGTTGTATGGGTTGCAACCCTCGCTTTAGTAAAGAGCAAGGAAACATGGTGATATATCACGCCCATATTTGCTGCCCTAATCCTATTTCTTTAATGGGGACGTTCAAAAAAGCAACTTATCTTAAAGTCCCCTGGGGGCGTTCTGGTGTAGGCTATATTTTAACCAAGTGCAATTAACGACAGTATCAGCTTGTATCATTTAGAGGTAATGTAAAAATAATGGTAAATTATAGGGCCGGAATGACCCGTGATGGCAGGCCTCATATTCCCAGTAGTTTTCCACGTATTTCTAATTAATGTTAGACAGAATTTTCTATAGAAATGGTGTCAAAGCACCTAAGTAAGCCTAATGGCTGGGACGTCTTCATTGTCGGAGCCTACAGCATGTGGTTGAATTTTATATAAAAAGATAAAATATATGCATTACTTTGCATATTTTATAATTTTTCAAAACGCTAATATATCAAATATGTCAACAAGACCGGTTCAGGCAATGGAAAAAGCAAGGATAAAAAATAAAAATTGAAGAAAAAAAAAAAATCCACAAAACATTATAGTCANATGTGTAAAGTTTTTTTTTTTTTAATTTATTTTCCAAGAACAAACACGATCAATAAATAACATGATTTACATTTCATATTGCACATTATTTTCAAGTTAAAGTGTTTAAATTCATACAGTCATTATTTTAAATACAGAGATACAGAGTTATCACAGAGACCCTAGGGACAAAGGCCAATACTATTTTTATTATTTAATTTTAGTGCTCGTTTATCAGCCCTTTAAAGCCTCTTTTCGGTGGACCGCAAAAATGTTCATCTCCATAATGCATTTTTAGTTGCACGAAATACAGATTATGAATTTGGATTATGTGTTCACAGTCCCAATTTGTAGGCTTTGTGGTGGTCCTACCGGCGTACATCCAGTGTTTAAACATTAAAAAACAAAACAAAACGAAACAAAAAATAAATAAACATTCAGCAAGTCACATAAAATAAATTTTAAAAAACGTGTTTAAAATAGCCTACCATCCACACATCATGAAGCATTTTCCAGGATGATCAATAATTAAGATATCAACTATCAGTAGGACTATCCATGATATTTGCAAAATATTTCACGATTTACAGTTAACATGTTATATAATTAACATATTGGTGATGTCCCAACAGGAACAAATAAAATAGCTCGTAGCCAATTTTTACAGGCGCAGACAGATTGTAAAGCAAGGCTATTTTGTCTGAATGTTCGCCTTGCTCAGTCCCGTTACTGTGTGTGTGTATGTGTGTGTGCTGAGTGAAGAGGTCCTGTAGGGATTATGGAAAAAATACTGGCTTTGATATAATGAGGTTCAGCAATGTAAATAAAACATAAAGGCTACTGTACGTGTCGAGGTATTTCCCATATCAGTAAACAAATTTGGAGGGGCTCTTGCTAAGCTACTTTTGAATATCATATTTTTTTAAACCCTCCATATGTCAAATATTATCCTTAATATACTGTGTATCCTGTGTACCAGGGATGTCCGTTTGTTCCAGCTCTTTTGTATGTCTAATGACTTCCCTCCGCGGGTTGTTAGCACTTGACAGCGGGTCTCAAAACGAGGAACTTTCTTACAGCCATGTATTCAAAGGAGCTCCATCTAGGTACATGATTGGCAATTTTTGTCATGATCCTCTCATTATTAACATAAAAATTGACACGATATGCGCAGTGGAAAATGATATGCACCTTGTAGCTGATTAGGGATGTCCCTGGAGCTGTGGCTGGGTGTTGGAGATGCTATTGCTGCCAAAATTCTCAGTCTATTAGGCCTAGTGAAGAAGGATATGCTGCTGGACACAAAAGCAAGCTTGTGATATCTAGATGTAATATAATTACCCTACATTTCTCTCGTAAAATCTGTGTGGGTAACCAGGCTGACTTTGTTGTTTTGTTTCCTGAAATTTTTAGCCAGATAAATATGTCATGTGCATGGATCAATTTCAGTGTATTGCTGGATTATCTCTGGTTAAAATGGGGATTTGTAGAAATGGTCAAAAGAAAACAGTTCATTCATTTGGAATGACACATAGAGGCATGGGGAAAAGGTTGTCTTTCCCAAATAGGAACAAGTTAATCCAGCACAGCCCATATAACAGAGGTTTTAACTGGCACAACAAGAGGGTACTATAGACATCTATTTTATCGTAAATTTCAGAATTATCAGTGCTGTTGATGTGTTTGGCGATTATTTCGTTTTTGGTTATGTAGAATCTTTTGAACGTGAATGAGCTCAGAAGTAAATACATCTCTCTCTCTCTCTCTCTCTCTCTCTCTCTCTCTCTCAGTGTGTGTGTGTGTGTGTTTGTGTGTGTGTAGAACGGTGCCTAATTATCGAATGCTTTACCCTCAGTGATATGTAATGAAAACCTATCCCCTAAAGCAGGACAACAGTAGAATATGAAGTGATGGTCTGTGCTGAGTTATCTGTTAAGTGACGTTTCCTCTCGTTGGTCTGGCGAAGGGACTGAGGTCTTGCTGAGCACAGCAGCAGAATAAGGCAGAAATCCGCTCTCGGATCTTTGCCCGGAAGCTGTGCAGGTAAAGTCCGCGCCGGCGCTCCTGGAGCTCAGCGCGCTGGCCGCCTGGCTGCTGTGGCAGCTCAGACACGAACAAGGCCCGGTGGCCGGCGGCGCGCCGACTGCAGCCGCCGCTGCCGCAGCCGCCGCAGCCGCTGATGCCGCCGCCGAACTATTCAGGCCTGCGGGTGACTGGTAAAGTCCCGGGTGCCTGAAGCTGCACAGAAGCTCTGGCCGTGAGTAAGGGTGGGAAAGTGCGCGGAAGGTATCGAGGGGTCGGATGGAGGTGGCGAAAGGTGACGAGGCGGCACTGGTAGCGGCTGCGGCGGCGGCTGCTGCTGTGACACCGACGTGGGGGTAGTAGTGTAGAGGCATGTGTGAGTGGAAAGGGTAANGGCTGCTGCTGTGACACCGACGTGGGGGTAGTAGTGTAGAGGCATGTGTGAGTGGAAAGGGTAAGGTAGACTTCCGGTAGCTGCCGCGTGCGTCATCATGTAGGTGTAGAAGCTGGGGTCTGCTGGATGGGGCCAGGACATCGCCAAACGCTGCCTTTTATCCTTCATCCGCCTGTTCTGGAACCACACCTGCACACACAATCAAAACAAGGCCCATGTTGAAGCTGCCACGCTGGTTCCATGCTCTACTTTTATGCAAGCTCATGGATTGTTAATTGCACAAAGCGCACACACCGACTCCTGCATTAAAATTAAACCTTTTCTTATCATTGACCGTTATCAGTAGAGGCATGCTGCTGCAGTTTAAATTAACAATAAACTTGGATCAGTCAATGTATTAATTTTTAAGGAATCAGTTAATGGCATTAATTAACTGTTGACATACGGTACTGTGTAAAATCCAGTGTGTTTACAAAAAATAAAATAAAAACGTTTGTTTTTAAATATGAGTGAATTCTGCACAAAGTTAACATATAACACTGCAGTATTTTATGAACATAGGAATAATTATTTATTGTAGCATCTGGTCTATAGTTAAAGATCTTTTATGCGAATTATAAAAATAATTTTAAAAAATCATCTAAAAATTTAATTTTCTCTGCACAAATGCATCCATAGAAAACACATAATAAGGATTCATCTTTACCTTAATTGTAGTTTCGGGTAGATTGAGAGCCGCGGCTAATTCACATCTTCTTGGTCTGGAAACATAATTTTCCCTGTAAAACTCTTTCTCCAGTCTTCCAATCTGCTCTCTGGTGAAAGCTGTCCGGTACCTTCTGACCTGGTCGCTATTTGAATTGTTTGATCCTCCCGCTGAATTTCCGTTCATATTCGAGAGGGAGTTTGAGTTGGAAGATCCAGAATTACTGTCTGAAAAACCTGAAAGGAAGAAAAAAATAAAAAAAATTTTGTCGATATTGAAGCTGTTAAAAATAATATGCTTGTTTGTAGGCCTAATATTTATTTGACACCCTAAAATAACAATAGTAATATTACAAATAGGTTATATAGTTTAAATGTCAAGATGTCAATACATTTTTAAAAACACAATTTTATAAGTGTATTGTATGTATCAGAAAGATAATAATAATAATAATAATAATAATAATAATAATATCTATATTTTTATTTTAAAATAGTGCTAAAAAATTTAAAACAAAAGCGTGTAAAGGCTGTAAAATACCTTTGTTGTTTTCCTTGTGCTGGCTTGGGGAGCGATGCGCTGTGCATCCCACCTCCACATCACTGTTAATATCTGATTCTGGAGAAACTTCGGAATAAAGGCTCATTTTCTTCCTGTTTTCTGAAGACGAAATTTCTGCCGAAGAGTTATTTTCGCTGTTGTGGTGTGTACCGAAAAGACTGTCAATTTCAAATTTGCCTTTGGTCGGGATGTCCCCGAGATTTCCATGGAGAGAAGCCGAAGTTATTCTGGGGCTTAGCCGACCGCTGTGCTGAGAGTTTTCCAGGGCCTCCAGCACTGAATTTCCTGGCGTGTCTGAGAGCCTTTTCCCCGTGACGGGACTGTGCAGACTCCTCTCCATCAATATCATCTCTTTTCTTATCCTCTCCATCATTAAGCCGTGCAAGAAGAAGAAGGAAAAAAAACACTCGTCCAGGGGGCTGGAGCACCAATGAGTTGTGTCGGAGCTAAATTCGCATGCAACTCAGCAACTGTCTCTAAATATCAGCCTCTAAAGCTTTTTATAAGCAAGACGCAAAAATGAAAGAATCTGGATGCAATCGACGAAGGACTGCTCAAAATGAAGCGTGCATCCTCCCTGCAGCAGCAAAATGTCATTCATCAAAAGTGGTTGCTGGTCGTTGTTAAAATGCTCGGCTGACGTTGCTCCAATGATCATTTATTGTAACAGGTTTATAAGCAAATAAATAGGAGAGGGCTGTCACTTGATGATGGAGGCGGCCTTCGGTCAGACGAATAATATCCAAGTGGAGAGGAAGAGAGGAGTGAGGAGCGAGGTGCTTGTCCCTTGCTTGATCTCTCAGTCTGTTTGAGATTGCTCTTGGGTTTGGCCTCTTGGGTGAAATTGAGTCTGATTAATAAAATGAACGCTGCAACATTTCCCTCTTCATTTAGGAATATTATTATGCTTTGATTCTCTATTGTTTCCCTCCCTCTCTGTTGGCCCTCCCTCTCTGTAAACGCTGTTCTTCTCTTTAATCTCTTAAAATCTTTTTTTTTTTTGNTTTTTTTTTTTTGTCCTTTTTTTTTTTGCCTTATCCATCGGTATGTTACTAAATGTAAAATGCATTACAACATTAGTGTAAGTTTGCAATAAGAGATAAACATTATTTTTGTATCTTTTTTAAATGTGTTAAATCTTTATTGTCAGATGTTTGTTATTTTCAGATTTATTTTTTCATTCTGCTTCTTTATTCGTCAAAGGCACATTTTGATGTGGTGATAATGTGAGCATTATTACCGATTTAGCATAACTACAACAGCCACACTTATATATTTATTTATGTATAAGTAGCCTCTTGTACGTAAACAGTTATATTACCTCATCATTTTAACAATCAAAAGTGACGATTTAAGTTTTAAATGTCGTTTGTCGCAATTGTTTGTATTTTTCGGTATTTTAAACATGTTTTGTTGTGCGTATATGAGCTACTCCGCATTACGATCCTAGACTTGAAGATTTTATCTTTTTAGCAGCCTGTCTCTTTAGCTTATTCAACGTCACTTTCCTCAATCTGTGTCTAACCCTCTCCTCTCATGCTAGCTGGATTATTTTTATGAAAATTATTGTCTCAGGTGTGCATCATATTAACTCTAACGGAGACTATAAACCGACGCATGAACTGGAGTTTTCTCCATATCAAATGAGTACCAAGACAGTATCAGAATATCCTATATGCGTGCTGTGGCGCCCCCTGCAGGTATTATTATAAATTGCATGATGTTGGAAGTTGGGAGGTGAAGTCTACAGTTCCTAAATGGTAACATTAGTATATTTACTGCACAACCTGAGAGCTGGGGTAGTATCAGGGATTGTTTTTAACTCTTCACACAAAGATGCTTAAAGGACCATTCTCATGATTTTGCATCTTTGAGCCCAATAAGTAGCACCTACATAAACATTACATTTTAGCCACCCATGAAGTAGTAAATTTTAGAATTGTTTTTCTTACGTTCCAGATTGCCAATAGTTTTAGTTCATTCTGGTACACTTTTAAAATCAAATTGTAGAGACATGCTTGGGATATGTATAATTCATTACAGCAAACTTTTTTTTTTTTTTTTTTTTTGGTTGAAGTAATGTAATTTTAGTGTTTCAACACAGTTATACAGAAGAAAATAAATTTCTTTGCCAGGAATATAGTACCAGGAGAAGACTGCTTTTGCCAAGAATTAAACAACCGTGCCTTCTACAATCATGAATAAGTGTTAGCAGGCAGAACATAGATTTTTAAAGTGGGTGTATCACCTGAACATTTGTTTGTGAAAGATTTGGGGATTTTCATAATAACTGGAAAACTAAAATACAGTTGTTTTTTTTTTGTTTTTTGTTTTTTGTTTTTTTGTTTTTTTTGTTTAGGACAATGGTTGGCAGTAACATAATGTGCATGTTTTTTGTTTTGTTTTTTTTTGTCAAGGTAAAACAAAAATTTGTATGTTTATTGGGATCAAAAATGCAAAACTACAGTGTGGTCCTTTAAAATATGCTTTAAGTTCCTATCCTGCTCCAGGTTAGAGAGGGTATGAAAAGAGTATGAAAGTATGAAAAGAGTAGTCAGAAGTATGGGGGCCAAATCTATATGTCACATCATTTTATCCCTTATAAATGGTTTTCTCCAATCCCAATCCTGAGTACAATGGTGAAGGATTAACACTGTTATTAAAATGCAATAAAAAAAATATAGTCTAAATATTATTTATTATTGAGTTTTGTAAAAGTAGATGTAATAAACAGCAACCAGGTACAAATTGTAAATGAAACTGTTATTCCTGACCATGGCAAATTTTGCAAGGAGATTAAATCCAGAGGGACAGTTGCCTGTTTTACTTCTCAGTTGTGGAAAAGTACATTTAAAACTGATAAATATCAAACAGTGGAGTTAAAATGAACAACCTGGTGTGAATCTCAATTGATTATCTGAACTATGCACAGAAAACTGTTTTAAGCATGTGGGAATTAAACACAATAACATTAGAGAGCTCATCAACCCTGCAATCTTAGCAAATAATCATGAAAGTACCAGGCATACACACCTGGGGTCACAGATTAGTCCCAAAAACGTCAAAGCTGTAATGCATATTAGATTTCCTTTAAAGAACTGGTAATGTTTGATTTGTTTACATTCTGACAAAATAACAAGAAAATTCAAAAACTGGGTTGTCATGTTCCAAAAACATGCTTGTCTTTAAGACTCTGTAGCTTTTTAGTGAGCAATAACTTACAAAATTGTTAAAATGGTACAAATTAGGAGTGAAATTAGTTCAACTTGACATTTATAGAGAGAAGTGGGAGTTCTCCTATTCATTTCAGTGCAGTCAGCTGCCATCTAGTGGCCGTTGTGATATGAGAATTGACTATGTCGGATGTTCAAATTGGCTTTTATGTATAGCCATGATGGCTCCTGCAGCCTGGACTCACACCAGCTCTGGATCTGCTGAGAGTTTTGCAGTCATCAGAACAACTTTGTTTTTGAGTCCTGGTGATCATAGATCTTGTTCATTTAAAAAGTAATAATGACTATGAGAAGACGAAAAATATCGAAAACGCTGCATAGGATGCTTGACATTTTTAGCAGAATCTGCTGCATTTTAATTTGTCAGTAGTATAGAAATATAAATATGTTATATATTTATGAAATATAACCTTGTAAATATCCACCATTTACCACAAGAACACTAAATCAATGATTATTAGTGTGGACATGGTACCAAAAGCTACAGATAATGGGCTGTTTTGATCATGCTAAACTGATATCTGGTCATGTTTTAATTTCTCCTGTGAGATCTTTTATATTTTATGTAGATTTTTCAGACAATTTTTTATGACACAAAATAAAGGAAATCAAGAATGCAATTAAATCCCTTTATTTATTTTGGCTTGACAAAGGGAGGGGAAACTAGAATAGATGCCGGTTTCTCAGTTTTGTTGTTCATGTGGTCTGTTCATTATTGAAATGGATGGATGGATTTATGGATTTAAAGTCAAAAGCCATTTTTACTCTAAACAAAAGTGGTACTTAGGAGATAAAGGCAGATTGAATTTGCCTACAATTCCCAAGATTCTTTCCAGCCAGTCACTATAGTGGCCCAACTGACAGAGCCAAAATGATAAAACCATTAAAATGTAAAACACACACAACACAGAGAAAGATCTCATAACATCAGCAGGCTATTATTATTATCACAAGCAATATCTACTGGTAGTCAAAATTAGCTAATCGGTGCTATCATTAGCAATTCTTTGAAAAAACTATAATGGCAAAAACCCCAGAATAGATAGAAGTGAGAATGGCTGTGTTTGATTGCCTATAATTTCACATTTTCACATTATACATATAAGAAACAATGTGCTATTTCTTAAGTCAAAAGTTGTAGTCAGCTTTTATTTATTTATTTATTTATTTATTTATTTTTAACAGGGACCATATACATTAATCAACATCATGCGTAACCATGTGTAAATGTATCAGATTTAGTCAAAGTAGACTAATTTTCATCCATAGTCCCTGGGCTGATGTTACAGATTAGTAATCATCAAAACAGACATAAGCATATACATAACAGATAAAACAAGTACACAATATTAAAAGTATATATATAAAACATACAAAATTTTACAAGGTGCCATTTAATGTTGTTAACGTTTGCATTACTGACTATCCAATAGAAAGGATTTCAAGCCTTTCTTAAACAAGACAAAATTTAGGCTTTAATGTTGTTAAATTTAAAAACACTACTTTTAAACATGTTAAAGTTCCATGTACTGACTGAACAAAGTTCTATGTGCTGCCTAAATTTAATTTAATGGTGGATATGAATCAGATGTGTGGCAGGATATGTTGTGTGTGTTATGATGGTGAGTATTGGTACTGTTAATTATGTATCAAGTTGGCTGATCTCAGGTGGACTTTGTTGTTATCACGTTAGGCTGCTGTAAAATGTTCACAGCTCCGCTGATACATATGCATACCGATACATATCAGTATGCATATGTATGAGTATGCATATATGAATGTGTGTTCATCATTGTAGAGCAGTGTAGTTTACAACTTCATGCACTGTAGATGTAGCAGTGTTAGTGAGAATGTGTGATATATATATATATATAGTATACATACATTATATATGTAAACATACAATATGTTTTTGTGAAAAGTATTGCATAGTCAATAAAACAGCCTTATACTACTTCCAAAAGCATAGAAATCTATAATACATGTTTTTTTGTTTTGTTTTGTTTTTGTTTTTGTTTTTTGTGTTTTGTTTTTTTTTTTTTTTTTTTNTTTTTTTTTTTTTTTTGTTTGTTTTTTTTTTGGAATTACACTTGCTCTCATTGTTATTAGAGCTATGCAGGACAGTCAGAGCCTGTCGATGTAGGAGTAACTGTGATGGCATTTTCTAGCCTGTCATACCTTCTGAATGAAATCTAGGCTAAATAAGCACAAAAGGAATCAGTGTTTACTCACTGAGAAAGCAGAGCTGAAAGGACATTTGAAACCAACTAAAGCTTATCACATATTTCCCAGTGTAGGTTAAAAGTTCATTAACTAAATAATAACTACAATACAGGTTTATATGTTTTATTGTTGACTCAATTTTATATATCAAATTATATATATACATATATACAGTATAAAGAGAGAGAGAGAGATACACTTACATACTGTACATAATACATACATATATATACATACATATACATAGTGGGGTCCAAAAGTCTAAGACCACTGACCACTGTGAAGATGCTTCTATTTTGCATTCTTTTTGAATTTAATACAAGATTTTTCATTACAAATNCTGTGAAGATGCTTCTATTTTGCATTCTTTTTGAATTTAATACAAGATTTTTCATTACAAATGATATTGTCATCTGAAAAATTTGAGTGAAAAGTTGAATCTTTGAAAAATGTACATAAATTTCAGAATATCGCCCCCCTTTTGCTTTAATGACAGCATGCACTCCAGCTGGCATGGAGTCTACAAGCTCGTGCAAAACCTGATGACCCAAGTTATCCCAGCATGATTTGACAGTGTTCCAAAGAGCTTCTTGTGATNTGCAAAACCTGATGACCCAAGTTATCCCAGCATGATTTGACAGTGTTCCAAAGAGCTTCTTGTGATATCAGACTGATTATTTCCAGATTTACATGGGAAATATCACAGATTTTTGATGTGATCTCAGAGTTTTGGACCTCACATACGCAAAAGTTGTATGAGAATCATCAAGTAAGTCATGGGGAATGGTAGGACCCAAAAATTGTGCTGCTCTAATGGCTGCAGGGAAGTGAGAGTGAGAGGTGTAGCGTTTAAGGAAAATGTATAGTAGCAAGAAAAAATTAGGGAACCCTTTGGTCTTATCTTCACCAAAGTCACATTAATAGACAAACACGTTTTGCCTGAACAAAGACACACAAACACTCCTACCTCTCTGCTTTTATTGAACATATGTCATAATTTACTCACAGACTGGTAAAAGTCTGTGAGCCTGCAATAGCAGCAGTAACCTCCACCAAACAGCTGACAGACCTACAAACTGCTTCAGTACATCTGTATTTCTGGGATTTCTTGCATGAACAGTCCTCTTCATGTCACACCAGAAGAGTGTGACATGAAGAGGTCACACTGTCTTTGTGTCACACCATGAAGAGTGTGACATGAAGAGTCACACTGTCTTCATGTCACCAGCATTTCTTCTGGGTTGGTCATTCCAATACACTGATTTTTCTTTACTAATTTTAAACCTGTTGATTTACTGGTGGGTTTTTGGTCATTGTCTTCATACTACTTCTTTAAGCTTCAGATGATGGACAGAATTGAAAGTAATAGTAAATAATAATCAAAATATTACTTTTGATAGTTATAAGTAAACAGTTCCTCCTTAATTACTTTTACTAAAGTATTTTTCTAATGGGTGAATTTTACTTGTAACAGGGTTTTTTGTTTTTTTTTTTTTTTGTTTTGTTTTGTTTTTTTTTAAATGGATATCTTTAATTTTACTCAAGTACAGCTTTCAGGGACTTTATCCACTGTCTTTTAGGTGACTTTAATCTTCTGAAATTAGGATCAAAGTATATTGTATTCACTGAATATACTTTGCTCCTTACTTTGAATTCTGCATGTGAATTCTTTACTTACTTTTAAGTCTACATTTTGCTGTGTACACATGACCTTTTTCAGCACAAGCCTGCTTCATATTCCTATGCTGCCCTGTACATTCTTCCCAGCTGCCCTGTACTCTTGTCTTTTGCTGTGGCTTCTGAGCAATTTCTTTGTCCAGATTTCCTTCCATGAATTAAACAATAGGATAACTTTGCCATTCTGAGTAAAATCTTGTGATTTTGATTAAAACTATTACCATTCTGATTACAACAGAGCCAATGTACTTATCAAAAAAGAAACACAAATCTTAATATTACTGTATAAAGTGTCTACCTCCATGAACTGATTGAATGTGCATAAGTTAGATTTCATTCATGCTAAATAACATTTAATATCATCACTTGGTTGAGTTTTCTAACAAGAACACAAATGGTGTCACTTTTCTCTGACTCTTATGCTCAAGCCTAGAATACGTTTCATTTCTGAAAAATGAAAAAATACATTGGTGTCTGTTACATTGATTGAATGAATGAATGTGAATTCTGTATTGCTGTAATTCCATCATCATGAGCCTCACAGTATCTTTTTCAGGAACTCAGTTCACTGTCTACATAACTGCATCTTTAAGCTTCCGCAGGTTGCTGTTTACCTTAAGTTAGAGCTCCATCTAGTGGCAACTTGTTGTGAATGCAGACAGCCAAAAGACAGGACAAGGATGCCTGCAAGGGACAAACATAATTGCAGCACTTCCTTCCACTGGTCTGTTCATACTTCAGTCAAATGGAACAGAATTACATCGGTTTACTGCCATACTGAATAAAACTTACATCGATTTTAAATGCCCGGTTTGATGCAAGACTATTTTGCTTTAAAGGCCACGCAGTTTTGAATCTTAACATTTGAAATGTGAGTGATAAAAATCCTCGTGTCCAAAATCGCCACTTTTGCGAGAAAATGCGTTTCCACATGGCTTCACTAATATGAATCAAAACAGAAACATAACGTTTGTGTATAATTAGGCATTAAATTAAGAGATTTACTGCTTATTTAGTACTTATTTTGGGCGCTTCTGCCGTACAAGACGCCATGAGTAAGGTAAAGTTAAAGTTGTTATATATGCAAGTAAAATATTTAATCAAGCATGAGCTGGTGTCCTCAAATTCAGCAATAACTACTCCTGTTTCAATAACTGTGATCAATATCATTTTGTTTTGTTTAACGGACTAAATAGCTTCAAAAATTATAGGCATTATGATTCTTATGAAACAGATAATTTCGTTGTCCTTCAGGGTGTATGAGGCAAATAGGCAGTTTGGAAATGGTTATCCAACAATGGGGGTGGGGGCCTTTATAAAAGAACAGTGTTGCTGTGTTTTTTGTTTTTTGTTTTTTTGTTTTGTTTTGTTTTACATAAACGCCGGTTAAGCATATTTTGTATTTTACAGGAATCGCTTTCCCCTAGAATAGATTTTTCTATGAACTCACACTTCTGTGTGATGAAACGGCTCCGTTTCAGTCCGGATCTTTACTTTAATAGCTGACAAAACGCACTGAAGCTGCGAACAAGTGTCACATTTGTCAGTTTGTGTCATACACGAGAAAGTGCAAGATTTTCTAAAATTCTTACTTGATTCTGTACGCGCCTGATTGAGGGTACAGCACATTTGTTCTGTTAATCCAGTGTGTATGTTCTATCTTTGCGTAGGCGTGCAGGAAAGGCATATATGAAAGTTTTGACATTTTATTATTGAACACACATGAACAGGCTCGGGCTTTCATTTGAAAAATTTCCCTAGGAGTATGTAGTAATTTGTGTCGTTGCTACTGTTTTTGTTGTTGTTGTTGTTGTTTAGATATGGGTTTTACCTCTCCAAACGCCAGGAGAGTGCGTCATCAGTGTTATTGGCCTATAATCTCTAACAGAGATTATAGTGTATTAAATTATCGGAGAGTTAAGCTGAAAATTCACTTTGTCTGCAATGACTCGGTGTTAGAGGAATCTAGACATTTCCCAGCCATGGGAACTTGAACGAGGGAAGTAGCAAGTTTATTACCAAGGACAATAGACGGCGGATAGTTTCCTTTAAAGGGCCTGAAAACAGTCAGACAGAAGCTCATCTCATCTCATCTACACTTTGGTTCCTGCCAGCCTGTAAAACCTGGAAGAAACACAGCAGTAAGTTGCACTAAAAGTGGCACTTCTGTCATTTTCTTTTTCTAGTATGTAAAGCAAATTTACCAGGATATATTTACCAAATATCCCAAAGACGAACCTCAAACCGTTATTTAACCGTTAAAGAATAAAATGGTTTATCTTTTCTAAAATGCATTCGTGGCCCGTAATTTTGTGCTACATGTGCTGTGTATGTTTTTTGACCAAAAACATTTTGGGGGAAATTAGGAAGGATATTTAAAAGCTTGAACAGAGTAGCGCTTAAAATGAGGTTTCTTCCTTAGAATGACACAGCGGTTCTAAATTACTCGCCCATAATCTAATGGGTAAATGCAAATTTTAACCCAGGTGAAAGGAGTAACTTTTAGTTCCCTTTCTTTAAGTTTGTTAATTAAGCGCGTGTTTTTGTCTTATTATTTTAGTCGTTTTAGCATTTGATGGACTTAACAGTGCAACCTCATCTTATTTTTCAATTGTGTATTTTGAATTTCAAGAGGGACACGCTGTTTTATATAGCGTAGGCTACTTTTAGTATAAAAGTACACTTTATAAACTTTAGTCTATATTTTTTATATTAAAAGTACATAACTTAAAGAGATATACGCTCTTTTATGTTCTTTTATACTAAAAGCACATTTTCGTATGAAACTAAACCAATACAATTAACGTAAAGGCCTCTGTTTATCACTATTCTTTGTCTGTTTTCAATTCTTCTTTTATTATATTTCACTTTAGATAGATGCGTAATATTGTTTTTTGTTAACAATTTTAGATTCACTTCATTGTATTTATATAATATGAAACTTGTCGTTGGGTCGGTAATGATTTAATTCTCTAGCCGTCTTTCCGTCTATAAGTGCAACGCTCTTACACATTCTTTTTATATGCAGTTCTTTGACATTTTTGCCTTGTTTTATTCTGTTAGTAACATCGTTTAGAACAGTGTTTTACAATAAATATATGTTTAAGCGATTTTGTTTTTATGTTAGACTACATGGTCCATGTAGGCCTACAAGCTTATAGCAGTTTATTTCCTCTTTGTTATAATACAAATGCATTTGCATAAACAGGAAGTCTACATAACTCGAATGATGACTGAATTTACACTTGATGATTAATTTCATAATTGAGATACTCGCCAAAAATGAAAAGATATTCAGTATTGCAGATAATCAAACCTACATGTGAACTTACATTGCCACCTACTGGATTATTGTCGCAACAACTCAAATTAAAGGCTGAAATGTTTTAGAGCTTATCTGATCTCAACCCTGTTCAAAGCTGCATGCTGTATTAAGTGTAACCATAATGTCTTTCGGCTTGGGTCATATGCTAGAAAACCCCATTACTTCAAAAGAAAGAGAGAGAGAAAGATAAAACCTGTTTTTCTTTTAACCTGTTTTAACCACGGACAAGATTTAGCTATGTTGAATCCCATCTGATTTGTGTTGCAGAATTCATTCTTGTCTCTGTGGTGATTAACATGACCTGCATTGAAAGCTGTGATCACAATCATCCAGAAATAAATGATTTTCCGGTGGCTTCTATGAATGATAAAGTTAAATCAGACCTTCTGTGCACAAACACCAAGTCTTTACACCAAGTATAAGTCTTTAGAGTCTTTAGTCTCAGTAGTAGTCTATTTTTGAACGGGCATACCCATGGCATCCCCACACCCCATCAGACACACACACACACGTCTGTTTTAGAGAAATAGAGTATTACCGAAAAATCAAGTATCCCAAAGAAGATTCGTGGAAATATAATGGCACCAATACGACCAAAAAATGTATAAGACGACTAGCCGCACTATTTGAGTATTATGGAAATATTAGGGATATTATGGGAATAGTACTATTTGAAATAATGCACAATTTAACTGTTAACTGTATAGTCAGGCTTTACTGAAGCCCTCATATAGTGCAGAAGTATTGGTGGAATTTTTCGGTGACCATCTTTCTTATAACATGCCCTTGGACTTGGTTTACTAAATTTGGAGACCAAAGTTTTTGACCTTGAACTACAATGAAACAGACTTTGTTTTAAACGTGAACTAAGCGCAATACTTTGCAGGATGACTATTGTGTGTTATTCTAGTTGTGATTCAATAAATATTTTATTATTTGACTGGTGATTCAGGCTCGTATTACAGCAGAACCGCGTAGAAGGTTTAATGAAAAGATGGTGGCTTTAATTGTCTTTTTTCTTTGCTCAGGTAAAGGCAGAGTAAAGTTCTTTTAATAGACAATGTTATCCCTCACTGAGCTTGAATAGGTCATATATGATTACAAAAAGGGGAAATTGGGCCAATAGAAACCTGCGGGTGGTAAACGCGGGGCGACGAAAACTGTTTTAAATCGATTCAACACTGCCTACAAGTGGGTCATGTTGATGTTAAATTACATAGGATAAATGGTTTTATATATGAAGAGGCTTTGCTGTAAAAATCAATGTAAATTGTGAAAACTCATGTTTATCATATGCTGTTTTCAGTTTTGAAAACCGACTTCAAAGGCGATTTGCAGATATATAGAAAAAGGCCGCATTGTGTACATGCAGGGTGCATGTACACAAGTGACTCCTCTAGGGCTGCAATATATAGATGACGCAGCCAAATACACTAGTCCTGCCCATGGAAACGGTGTTAAATTTTAGTTGACACTATTAGACTTTCTTTCTTTCTTTCTTTCTTTCTTTCTTTCGTGAAATGTAAATAGTGAATTCATGTTATTTTTCATTTTTGTTGTGCTTTGGCGACTTACGCTTTATGATCCGCTTATGCATTTATTGTGTTATGCATTGAAACTATTTTACCTAAGAATGCATATATATACATATATATTAAGGCCATATGTGTGCAGTCTGTGTTATGCTGTATTGTAGGGTTCTTTATGGGTCAGTACACAGTCATCTCGTAACTTCTTATGTCACAGCACCTTGATACCAAAATAAATTCCCTGCAGATGTCATTTTGAACGAGAGCTCCGGACAGAGGCAGATTTCTTCACTTCATTATTTAAACTCAAGCAGTAGCTAGTAGAATGTTTTTTTTTTAACCATGAAATAGAATTCACTTTCATCCCCCCACCCTCACCCGCAGTTGAATATTTCCTTATGGAACATTTTGCTTTGCAGTATTGGCAGTAAGGGTGGGGCGAAACAACATATTTTGCATACCACGTGACGCTGTATTAACAAATCAACAATTACCTACCCTTTATTCTCCATGAGTTGGTAAAAGGCTTGCAAGAAGCGCTAGAGAAAAGCTCCATGGAAATGTGTGAACGGAATCCTTTAAATCCCGGCTATGTTGGTTCTCTCTTGAATTTTGCTGCCCCTGAGTCGTTGTATTTCTCCAACTTGCGAGGCAATGGAGCCCATTTACCCGGGCTTCATCAGATCCCATACAATAGGAGAGAGGTGTGCACGCTCCCGTGGACTTCCTCAAGTTCGTGCACGTCTCCACCAGCAGCACCACCACAGAGCCGCGCCTTTGGAGGCTACTGTCCGCCGTTTCTGTCCAGCTCGGTGTCTATAAACACCAATCCTCCCAGCAGCCTTGGGAAGACGCACTTGGAGGACCCTCGATGTTTCCAAGACACGAACCACAAGGCAGAAGAGTCTAGACAAGCTGAAGTCTACGCCAGCGAACCCGGGGCCACCGGTGACCGGGGCTCCAAATATGAGTACTCAAATCTGGACAGCCGGTCGCACGGTTCTGCGGCCCAGCTCGATCTGGATTCAGCAGGTCCACTAAATGTGAACGAGACCAAACACGCACAGAATCCCGTTCCAGCAGCACCAAGTCACACGTGTTCCAGGACGACTTTTGACGGTTAAGTAATTGCAGAGTTGTATTTTTTAATGTTAAAAACAAATCATAAACCCGTCCACCGTTTTTGTTTTCAGTCTTTGAAAAGATTAGTAATTATATGGTCCTATGCTTCTTAATTGTCAGTGCCTTATTTTATTGTTTGTTTTTGTTTGTTTGTTTGTTTGTTTGTTTTTTGTTTTTGGTAATCTGATGTTATATGGCTAGTCATCGTTTTGCTCACCATTATGATAAGATAATCTGTTTCTATAATGCTGCTGTTACATATTTAGTCAAGTTTACACTAATTCTTTGGCATTTTTTGTTATCTCCTGTGGCATTATAATATTCCTATTATTCTGTTAGCCTTTCTGCCACATACACATATGGTAATTGTAGGTGTAAATTGTGCTGTTTGTGCAGTAGTGCAGCCTTGTAAAATATACAGTGTTATTCGACTTTTTAGTTTTCCTTGGAAAGGTGTGGGTAGCATTAACGGTGCTACCCTTGTGAGCACCCATTTCCCATGTCCTTCACTCAACATGGTGTTATTGTTGGTGTTAATTTCATCTATAAAACTACTTTCTACTTCTTTTCCTGCCAGGTGCCCCATGGTGCTCGTCACAAGTGAGAACCAGAAAGAAGAGGAAGCCTTATTCGAAGCCACAGCTTGCTGAACTTGAGAATGAATTTATGATGAATGAATTCATCAACAGACAGAAACGAAAGGAGTTGTCAGACAGACTGGACCTGAGCGACCAACAGGTGAAAATTTGGTTTCAGAACCGCAGGATGAAGAAGAAACGGCTGATGATGCGTGAACAAGCCTTCTCGGCGTACTGACGGCTTTGGGACTTGATCCTGACCACTTTCCTCACCCTGCACAGACCAGAGTATGCTGTGCTTTGTTGTGTTTTGTTAGGAATGTTACAGCACATCAGCTTTGTGGCATTGACTTGTATTTGTGGATATGTGTAAAATGTTGATATTCCTGTCACAGTTCTGAGCTTCAGGTTTTCTTTCCATGTCAGATCAGAAACAGTTGATGAACGATCAAAGCAAATTAAAATGCATTGCAGATTCGATTAACCAAAAAGATCAAATATCAACTGTACCTTACAATATATGTGGCCGCCATGTTAATTCTTTACATTGAGAATCTCCAATAGGCCTTGGCTTCTGCAGGCTGCAGGTAATAACACATGAACTTACAGTATTTCTTACTTTTGCGATGCAAATGCAAATTGAAGACCTGTAAAACTGGAATATGGATGTAAAGAGTTTTGTGTGTTTGTTTGCCCTTAACCTATGTGGGAATAACCAGTCTGAGCTCAAGTTCACGTTTATCGACGGATTAAACATTGATCAAGGTCAATATTACCAAATGTTATAATTGCATGCATGTTACCAAACAGCTATTTGAACTGTTAGTTCAATTAATTGCCTGATTTTTCCAAAGTTGTATTGAATCTTGATGTTGAAATCTTCCTTTATCTCCATGGCCGACATTCAAGGTCAAACTGTGGAGTAAATGAAATTTTTGCGTCACATTTGTAGTCAAGCGCTTCAATGTGTTTATTTCCAATGATTCTAAAAGAAGAAAGTTTGTGGATGTGAAAAATTGTGATGATTTTCGTTAACTACAAACTAACTCGAATAAATTAAGTGTGGATGTTGTCTGTATTAACTGGAACTGTACAACTGGATGAGCATCGCATATTTGGACATTATTGTCCTGTAGTTCCGTTATTTAGAAATACTGATTAATTAATATTTCAATTAATATTTGAATAAAGTTATATTGATAACAGAACAAAAATGTTACGCTATTGGCTAAAACACAATGAAGGCACTTTTTACGCACTGACAACAGATTTGTTGACGCAAATAATATTGAAACAAAGTACAAATTAGTAAAATTGTAAATAAAGCTAATCTATGAATGACCAATGTCCAGATTATTGTTCTCCTGAGTCATTTTTTGTTTAATTTTATAGATAGTCCGCAAAAAAAAAATAAAAATAAAAAAATAGTGCGACAGTATAAGGCTTGTTTTTCAGGTGTGTATTCTTTTATCCGGGATTATTCACTTATATAAAATACACATCATGATACCTGAACGCTAAACTTCATTATTAAAGATTTGCAGGAAAAAACTTAAGAAAATAAGAAACTTTTATGGTTCTATGGCTGCATACAGTGACAGAAAGCTCTCCAACGAAGAGGAACTGAAAACTCTCGAATTCGTTCCATTATTCATCTTATAAGCATCAATGGAGGGTGATTATTGCCTTTATTAACATCTTTCTGACTTTTCCACCTTGCCACCAGTCTTCTAGAAAATGTCTTTACTAAGCAGCTTACAAAATGTAACAAACTGTTTCACAGTTATCAAACACCAGCGATCCCTTTCAGCACCGCACAACGGCACAATATTATATCAAAGACCTATTTCAATTTTCCATTCTCAACAAATTCAACAAAAAATGCTTTCAGTCAGAACGTTAACAGGAATCTTGTATTTATCCGTAAGTAGCATAATTGCTTTTATTTGAGTATTCCCTTCACTGCTGGCCATCTGCTCTTTTGTTTATTTACCATTAACTCGACTCTCCTTCCCAGCTCAGAGATTTGGCTGGACAGGTCTAATTCCTGGTTTTTACCATAAATACATATCTGCAGTTTACATCCGGAGGGAAAGGAGCATATTGGAGGCCAATGGGAAGTGATATAACGAACCGTTCAAATCCAATTGAGATACTATAAGAATGCACTTATGCGTATGTGACTTGATTTTAGTCTTATGTAGCCTATGTTGTATATCCTGATGAAACGGTTCCCTTTTACACCCCATCCACTGTTTATACTTACTAAAAACCTGGGATTATTGTGTGGACGGTGACAAAAGGCTACCATAGAATTCCCGTAACACCATTGCAAAAGAATACAATAATCAGTGGTGTTTACTAATAAACACCCTCCAATATCCTTTTAATTATTTTCGTCATCTTCATCGCCTCATTGCAGCAACATAGAACCTGAATTCCAACATCAAAATGAAAAAAGTAAAAAGTTGTTCGCGGTTCTACCAGAAATTACAGGGTGTTTTTTTTCCATATATGGTTTAAGACTCTGCAGTGCAGCATTGTCGAGACTAAATGTGTTATTTTAATTATCGTAATTTTAATATGTGTTCAAGATCTTATTTTATTAGTAGCTCACGCATATATGCAGGCGTGTTGTGTTTCACCGTCTGGTTTTACTTGTCTTGATATCTTAGCACAGATCTTGTTTTCTTCTGTTGTTTACTTTATTGTACAGTTTTACTGAACAGATTACTTTACATGGCTGTGTTGAGTTTTCCAGAAAACTTAACATGTTTTTTCCTCATTATTTGTTGCTTTATTGCACAGTGGCCTTTCTTCCAAACACTTCCAGACAGATACTGCTCTGCTGTCCCTGATAGTGGGGGCGCCATAACAAAGTTAAGGTCAAGTTAGGCTGTGTATATTGCTGCTTTCTAAAAATGTTTGAACAGTTGTTTCTTTATGAGGATACACAAATTATTGTTTTCTTGAAGGTCTACTTTGCTAACAAATATGAAGAGCATTAAAATAGCTTCTCAAGTATAGGTTTGGTAAAATTTCAAATTACAACTCACAGCAAAACAGTCTCTGCAACACCTAGTTTACGTTTATTTCCGTAAAATTCCT
This sequence comes from Lucifuga dentata, assembly GCA_014773175.1. NCBI lineage: Eukaryota > Metazoa > Chordata > Actinopteri > Ophidiiformes > Bythitidae > Lucifuga > Lucifuga dentata. The sequence continues at coordinate 600,564 of VXCM01000175.1, forward strand.
AGTAATTTGAAATGAGAAGTTGAAGTGAAAATGTTGCCATAAATTTACTGGATTCGTACTGACATTCAATTAATATAACAGTTAACATGGTCAGCAGATTGCAGGTTATGTATTCAAAATACAAGACACAGAATGTACAGAGCAGTCAAATCGATGAAATTCTATTGTTGGTCCGATTATTTCTACTCCTATAACTGCTTATAATATATTATATTTTTGGAAAACCAAATAAGCAAATGAAACCATCATATCAGCCATATCAACCGAAAATAAACAGGTATTGCGAATGTACAGATAAGGAGCAACAGGTCCACAAGTGTCCGTTTAGAAAATTCAAAAATAATTCTGACAGATGAAATTCCACACTTCTTTGACTGCAATATTGTTGATGGCTGATGACATTTTTTTTTCAGATTCTTTGCAACTTTTAGATGCGCCAGATGATTTATTCATAAATCCATATTTTCCACTGCAGATGTGTGTGTGTGTGTGTGTGTGTGTGTGTGTGTGTGTGTGTGTGTGTACATATATATATATATATATACATTTGTAGATAAGAACAAAATAGTAATAGTCTTTCTGTAGCTTTGTTAACTGCCTGAGGCGTTTCAGTGCACATGGTGGAAGAAGCTGCTGCAGAGAACCAGACAGAGCTGATTTTACCACCAATAACAATCAACTTAGGCGCCTTTTAAGTACATTGCGTGTGAGAAGAACTCGCTGCAGTAAAGATTCTAGTAGTCCTTTAACTATCGTGTACTGGCCTACAAATAAAAGTTATATTTACAATAAAAGTGCAGAATTTGCGGTAATGTTTTTGGGTAGTCAGGCCTGTAAAAACTCCTGAAGTGCAGGATTATCTGGAAATGTGACTTTTTCCTTTTCTTTTTATGAATAGTAAATATAAAAGTAAGATACTCACAGAGGCAAACAAAATATTGGTCAAGGTTTGAAGACATGGCATATCCTTACAGCAGTGATTTTAACTCCGTTTTCCCCGCCGAGGAGTGAGGCCTGAACACTGCAGGCGCTTTAACAGGATGGCTGCCTTCGTGCAATAAAGTGATTTTGGGTACAGAGGCTTGTTAGTGAATGCTTGGTGGACATCACCTAGACCACAGACGGTCAACGCCACTTTGTATTGTACTTGGCAATGCATGGAGTGTATGTGCTGAGTGAATCATGTTTGCAATTGACTTAACATATGTTAACGTGGCATCCAGAATGAAAGCTTCTGCAGCAGGCTGCACACAGGCTGCTTTATTTGGCTGTTTACAAATGCGTTTTCCTGTATTGGCTATGAAGATATAATGCAGGATTTAAAATACGTTGCTGTAATGTTTTGATATTCTCTCAAACAGATTTGTATGGCAAATATGAATTTGTTTCATCATTTAGACTACCAGTATTTCTACTAGCCTGTGTTATGCCTGCTGTGGTGCCTGGGTTTTTGTTTTTTTTTGTTTTGTTTTGTTTTTTTTGTTTTTTTTACCTTGCGGCCTAAATGTTTTTATCTGAAAGTTAATGCATTTATTTTCTATGGTTTGTTTGCATACATACAGCTCCCCACTTTATTTTTTGTGCACTGATTTACTCCGTCTTGAACCCTTTGTATTTCAACATGGTGCAAAGGAATAACCCGAATGTTCTAGTTTCTCTTCACTATTCAGGCCTCGGTAGACATTCTCTTCAAGTTCTGTTTTAAGAGCGGAGGTTAACTTCAATGTTTTCAAGCTTACTGTTGTTATAAGCACGATTCCTTCTCTAAACAGCCTAAATGCCCTGATAAATGAGCTTGCGCTGCTGTCATTACATGATGAGCATTAAGTTGCTGTAAAGCTTTCAATTAAATATTCCAGCATTGGTTCACAAATGTCTTTTTCCGTGAGCTATAGGGCAAGAAGACTGGAGAGGAGTTGCCTCTGCAGCCAGAGAACCAATGAAGTCTCTTGCATGCGCTCACATGAGTTTCTCTGGACAGTTTTTAATGACTGATATTGATGTATGGTAATTTCTTTGCTGGATCACATGACACAATTACCTCAAGAATCGATCAAGATGAATTGCAAGTCTGCTTACGTTTCCGATTTTTTCTCCCTGGCGGGGTCTTTCCACACGCCTGTGGTGCTATAGATGGACAAAGTTTAACACAGTCAAGCAGCCAATTCCTTTCCTCTGTTGCAAAGAGGAAAAGGGGAGAGATATGACGGAGTACGATGATCGCAGCTGTGCGTCAAATATGTATTTGCCGAGCTGTACTTATTACGTTTCGACGCCTGATTTTACATCAGTCTCCTCCTTTTTACCGCAGAACACCTCGTGTCAGATTAATTTTCCATATTCTCCCAACATCGCCCAAATCCAACCTGTCCGAGAAGTCGCTTTTAGGGATTATGGACTGGATCACCCCAGCAAATGGCACTACAGGGGCAATTACGCGTCTTACTACTCAGCGGACGAGATAATGCATCGGGACTTAATCCAGTCCTCCAGCAGCAGGGCGGATGTGATTTTCAAAAACGAGTCTCTGTACGGGCACCACGGGGGGACGAGCTCGCCCTGTAATTTCTTCGCAGGTTCTGGCCGAAATGGTGTTCTTCCACAGGGCTTCGATCAGTTTTTTGAGACTCTCAGCTCGGACAAGCCGAACCCTGACCTCCCAAAACAAAAGACAGACTCTGTTGCTCCTGGAGATGTTGGAAATAACAATCACACCACAGTTAAAGCAGAGCACCCCAAACCGGACCCGAGCAGGGACAACGACGAGGATTCATCCTCGAACTGCGGCGACAAGAACAGCCAACAGAGTAAGTATTTCCCTGTTGTAAGGTGTGTAATTTAGAGAATGGAGTTTATGGGTTTCATTGTCTTCCACTACCGCGGCCGTCGAGGTTTATGTGCTTCTTTATAAGCATGCAAAAGCTTTTATATCCCAATAATATCTGCTTTACGGTTGTAAAGGTATTTACAATGGGAAACTGTTTAAGAAACCCGAAGATATTATGGCCATCGTGTGTATTATCAGTACAGTGTTGGAAGTGATTGGTACTGATACTGGCAATAACGTGAAATTAAGGACAATTAGAAATGGTTTTATTCGAGGATATTTACAAGAAAATGTTGTTGTAGTCAGTGTTAAGCAGATTTAAAAGTGCTGTAGGAATATAGGCTCTCATGCTATAGTCAAATAACCATATTTATTAAAATTAGTTCAGTACAGAAGTTTACTTCAGTGCTAATTCGTCGAATGTGTATGTGTTGTGTGTGTGGAAGAGATAGTTTTTGTGCCTCCGAGCTACAATAAATTAGTTTTAGTCGAGCTGTTAACTGTACCAATTAAATGGAATTTGTCTGATCTTCAATTTTAGAAAATATGTGTTTTTGTGCTTTGCAGGTTCATCAACCAAGTCCAGAAAGAAGAGATGTCCCTACTCCAAATACCAGATCCGAGAACTTGAACGAGAGTTTTTCTTCAACGTATATATTAACAAAGAGAAGCGCCTTCAGCTGTCCAGGATGTTAAATCTGTCTGATCGGCAGGTGAAGATTTGGTTTCAAAATAGAAGAATGAAGGAGAAAAAACTCAACCGCGACCGCCTACAGTATTTCACGGGGAATCCTTTATTCTGATATCTGATACACACACACACACACTCACACACTACACCCTATATTTTAAAAGACTGAACCCCTCTACAGATTTGATCCCCAATCGTCTTATTTTACACAGATGCAGTTTGGATAATCAAGGCGCCTATTTTGTGAACATTTTGTCGGCATTTATTTATTTTTGTCCATATATTGTCGCGTTATTGGCAACCAATATTTAAGTAAAGTACAAGCTATGCTGTGAAATTATTTGTAAAAGGAAAAAAACAAATAGGTTTTCTTGTGTGCATTTATAAAACGCATGTAATGTACCTTGTGGTGTGAAATAAAAATAGTCACCAACCAGATTTTTAACATTGTTACAGGCTACCATTGCCGTCTACCAAAAGAACGTTTTTTAAAATTATTATTATAGGAGGATTAGTTGATGGAGAAATTTGGCGCATATTAGCCTATATGGTCCTGTTATTTCCTTTGCTTTCTAACACTGGGTTGTTTACTAAACCTTGAACCGTCTAGACAGTATAATAAAAGTAGCTGTAAATGTCTAAATAAGGGGCTATTGGGCTTTGGTGTACCAGCCCACAAACTACAAGAGGACTGATCTCTTTACTGAAAGTGGTTTTGCTCCAGGCTACAAATGTTTAAAGATAATTTGAGAGATTTCAGCGCATTCCCTTCATATATAACTCGTTTTGTAATTGACGGCCTTGTAATGCTGCCAATTTAAGATGGAAATATATGGCATGTATTTCATATATTTATGACCTCAATTCTAAGGAAAGTGGGATTTAATTATAATTATTTTCCAAGTAAATTTGTTCTCCCAATCTATTCCCTATGTGCGAACAGTATTCTAATTTTCTAAAGGGAAAGTTTTCTAAATCTTACTCAAAATGCGTTTCCGACATGTTTCCATCGTTTGCTTACAGACTTCAGAGTAACACCCACATCTGACTGTATAAAAGTAAGATCAGTCTAATATACTCTACTTTTATTTTGATAAGAAATATTGGATTTAAAAAAAATAACAAATGGACGCATGCTTCCACACAACCATTTACTTTATCGATAATCCACATGACAGTGTATGATTACTTTCACACTGAGCCTGTACAGCAACAATTACAGACCTGATTTCAGCGTCTTTATGAAAAAGGATGCAGGAGGTTTGATGATTATTTTATTTGCGAACAATCACATGTACAGTTATTTCCCAGAAAGGCCATTACAAAACTGGGGTTTCATTAAGCGTTTAATTGGGTTGTCAGCATGGCCTAGAGTGAAATTAGATTACCAGCAGTGTAGGGCATTCCGCTGCCTTTCCTTTTTTGTCCACATGAGGGCAGACTTGCAGCTTTGTCCAGCAGTGAAAATGCACTTCAGCAGTATTCAGTCAGACAATGTGCAAATAAATATTCTCTTAAGTATGGTTAGATTTTTTTATTTCAAAGCAGCAGCTTTTGGAATGTTTATTTTTTAAATATGCACAAAACTTTATTTACACATGGCTTATCTAACTGTAAAGCAGAGGCGTTTAAGGAAGCAACAGTTAATCTTAAACATTTTCTCAATTTTGAGGATTGCACGGTATTCAGTTAAACAGATGTAATGGCTGTTTTGTAATGTTTTATATTTGCAAGCTTACAAGCAATATTGTGTTTAAAAGTCTTGTTAAGTTTTCCTGAAATGGGAAGAGAAATGCAAAAAATATCTTTTCAGTCAGCAGATCCCATTTGAATCTTAAATTTACAGACTCCGATCTTCACGTGAAGGCCACATAATCTTATGAACAATGAGATCTATCTGTACGCTCAAAACTACATATTATTATTATTATTATTATTATTATTATTATTATTATTATTATTATTATTATTATTGCTTCTGTTTTTGCTGTAACATATATTCCCACAAGCCAATTGTTTCAATCGGTGAATATTGAACATTTTATAATATGAACCAGGATTTGCTGACTTTTATATATTTTATGCACGCACGAATTGTTAATGATACCTGAAAAGTTTGTTTTCAGTTTCATTCATTATGAGATGTGCAAAATATATGTATTTTATTTAATCAGTTATTCCCATAAATAAACATAAATTTAAAAAAAGAAATAGTGTCAATAAATGTTACAAGCCTTTTATTTGAATTATGTTTTTCTGCACTCAAAATCAATCATGTGTGACACAGCGGAGAATGTACCCTATCTTATGTTTTACTTTGTAAAAGTATTTGTAAATATTTTAGTCTTTGCAAATCATGTAAGAAGATGCGCATATCTGCAAATGTTTTACTTACAACCAGCTGTAAATATTTGATCTGAAAACTAGCAAGACTACATCTGCATATGCTCTCAATCAAATTGTACGATTATTTCAAGCTTGTCGCAAAAATACCAAAGATAATATTACTGTTTTTGTAAAGAGTTTAAGCTTAGCGCCATATCATTCCTGTCATATCATTTATGTCCAAACGTGTGATTTTAGCTCGTTAGATATTTGTGCTACAAAATGTTTTTTTTTTTTTTNTTTTTTTTTTTTTGTTTTTTTTTGTTTTTTCTCGGATGAGCAGGCTCACTGTTACCCTTTGCACACATTTGCAGAAAAACACGATGGAGCCCTGCAGTAAAATAATCTCCTGGCTGTGGACGTCACCATCCACAGCAGCTCTAATTTTAAACTTTACATACCAGCATTTGATCACATCAGTCACACTAGTGACTAAATGCAAATAATGATGTTGTGCAAACAATAAAGGAATATTCTCTATCTGTCTTAAATCGAATTTATTTGACATTAGTAAAGCCTTGCAAGACCACTGTTGGCTTAAGTAAACATAAATTTATATATCTTGCACAGATTCCTGTGGTGACCCACGTTTTAACGTCTACAGATGATTTGTTGGTAAGTTTCAGGAGCTCTAGGAGTTTTGTGCTGTGTAATTATATTTAAACATAGCTGAGAAAAGATTCCCCACAATAAGAGAATTAATGCAGATTAAGAAGCCAGCCATTGTATTTATACTTTGTAGCTTTGTAGCCAGTATTTAATTAAAAGATATTTGCTTAAATCACTTACATTTGCAAAGTTTATTGAGGTTTGAGCCATGATAGTTTTATATGAAACTATGTTAAATTCATCAGAGCTTTTTTTTTTTTTTAATAATAATAGGCTGCAGTTGTCGCCTATGCGCCATGAAGGACTCTCTCTCTCTCTCTCTCTCTCTCTCTCACTTTCTTTCTTACATGGGCACTTTCTATTCCCATTCGTACATTTCACAGAGGGTGGGTTGTTACAAATGTCTGGGGTAAAAGCTGCAGCTGAACGCCAATGTCTCGGATGTCCTTAATGTCTTTTAGGTTTGGCTGTTTGAGTTTTGTCAAGCTCTGAGCTCAGCTTTTCAAGTCTCGAAACCAATTTCAAGTCCGTGTTGTAGGGGTCGCTGTTGACCACGTCTGCATCCGTGTGTGTCGGTGCGGTGTGAGTGCAGGCAGAGGAGGCTGAGTCTCAAGGCCATTTTCAAACCTCATTGGTGGGCTTGTCATGTGGTCTGCAGGCATCCTGACTTAGACGGAGATTGTTTTTCCTAGATATGTCAGCTTACAAAGGACATCTCTCTCCTTTATAGAACTTAACCCCAAAAAATGTCCTTTCCCAGTAGCTCTCCTGCGGCAAACACATTTCTAGTGGATTCTTTAATTGGTGCTTGCAGGACGGACAGCTTTTACTCCAACAGCAACATGTACATGCCGTCTGCCTCTGATATGGGAACTTACGGAATGCAAACCTGTGGACTCCTGCCGTCTTTCGGCAAAAGAGGGGAGGTCAACCACCAAAATATGGGCATGAATGTCCACCCGTACATACCTCAAATAGATAACTGGACTGATCCGAATAGACCCTGCAGAATAGAGGCGCCCAGTCAGATGTCAAATTGTACATTTTCACAGAGCATAAAGGAGGAGAGTAACTGCTGCATGTACTCCGATAAGAGAGTACAAAAAGTCAGCTCCTCAGATGTCCCCTCATATTCTAATATTATTCCTGATTCCTGCCCAGTCGATGGTCCTGAGGTCCCAGTCCCGGGCTATTTCAGACTGAGCCAAACTTATGCGAGTGAGAAACATCAGGAAAACTACAACCATGAGACGCCGAGCCCAAACCCCACGCTCATCCAGCTCAGCCGGGTTACTCCAAAATCGCAGACGTCGTCATCTAATTTTGCAGACTTGGAAAAGAAAACCGAGGACGTCCTGCAAAACCCCGAGACCTCAAGGACACCGGTGCCGGTAGAAAGTCCAGATCCCAAGTCAGGCTCGGAGGAGAAAAATTGCACCACTGAAGCCTCTGTCTCCAGCCCTGAGCTGCTGCACAAGGAAGGGAAAGGTGGGTTTCCTACTATGCAAAGCTTTTATCGTGTGTGTCGCTGTAGTGAGAAGCTCCAGCATCATAAAAGCCTGTATAAAACACAAACAACCCGAAAGTCGTAATGTTTAATGAGAGTCTTTCTCAGGTTGCAGTAATAGGCGATGGAGAATGCTTTTACCATACAACACATTGTGCGCCCTTCCCCTTAAATAATTTAAAATAAATACTTATTTTCCCCGAATCAGATTTTTCTGTTGCTTTATATTTAGATATATACCACACACACCATTTTCAGGAATAAAGTTAATGCAAGAATCTATGGATTCCAGTTTTTTCATTTTATTTTTCATTTTGCATAATGCAAGCTTTGCAAAATATCCACAGATTCATTAGAATCTAGACTTGGCTACTGTGTAATGACAGAGTAGAAAGGGATTCTACTGTAGCTAGGGATTCCGCTTTTTTTAAATAAATAAATAAATAAAATGCATATACAAATGCAAATTGCAAAAAAGCAGCTGCAACGTTAGCTATTGTGTAACTTTGGATGGCTAGGTCTGTGTTTTGAGTGTTGGATAGCCTGTATTTGAGATTCGATTTGAAACACAAGCAAATAATTTAAAGAATAATTTTCACTGAATTTTTTCTTCCTATGAGACGTAAATATATGAGATGATATTTGCGCTTTATAAAGATTTAATCCTGGTGTGCGGCTTAACCAGTTGGGGTTTAATTTAATTTTTACTTTATTAGCGGTGGCATTTACGCGCTTAATAAGATCCCCTGAATAGCATTTATTCAGGGAAAGCTTTTATCAGCCTATATTCTGTGTTATTTCCCAGAGGTGAGATCCATAACAGCAGGTGAGATGAGCCCATGCTGAACGTGTGTCTCATTTTTAATCTTACAGAGTGCAAGACTGACACACCAACAAGCAACTGGCTAACTGCAAAAAGTGGCAGGAAGAAAAGATGTCCCTACACAAAGCACCAGACCTTGGAGTTGGAGAAAGAATTCCTCTTCAACATGTATCTGACCCGAGAGCGCCGCCTAGAGATCAGCAGGGGCGTCAATCTGACCGACAGGCAGGTCAAGATCTGGTTTCAAAACCGCAGGATGAAACTGAAGAAAATGAACAGAGAAAACCGCATCCGTGAACTCACCTCAAACCTCACCTTTTCGTGAGCTTGTATGTATTAGTTTTATTTGTCCTCGTTTTTCTCTTGTATCCAGTTTGATGCTATAGCGGCATTGGACGTTTATCTTCAATTTCAGCGAAACTGTGACTTTATGCAATTTTAAGTACTTTGTGTGGCGTCGTGTATTTGTTTTATTTTATCACAGGGTACCACGTAGGGCTTAAATTATTGGAGTAGATTTCTTCCTTTGCCAGCATTGGTATTTTATTGTCTGAAGGTATCACAGTGGCGAGCTACTTTAATTGTTTTATTTCAGTTCTGAAAGCACATTTATTGTCCTATAGTGCGAAATTTGTTCTACAGTGAGAGCAAGCCTCAATTGTGACCTGTTTCTATGGCGACAAACTTTAATCTGTGAATTTATTGCATGTTTGTGGCATGTATCTTGGAATAAATATTGTCAAATTGTCTTGTTTTGTATGTGTTCATCATATAAGTCTGATCTTTAATTATCTGTTACCAGGTTATATGCTACCAACTAGTTTATTTGAAACATGCGGGGTTTTTTTTTTCTTAATATATATAGTGTTTGTGGTTATAAAATATTTTCTAAACTTTTGCACTTAAGTGGGGGGATGGTACTGCAGCGTGTCTTTGTCTTATATTAGTCTTTTGTCTTCATTTAAGAATGATCCTATGGAGTTATTATAGCCAAACATTTTGGTTACGGGCTTCTGGTTTAGTCAACAGCAAGACAGTGAATTCATCTAATCGACTAAAATTTGTTTAACTGAACAGATTCCCTGTAATGAATATTATTCAAGTAAAATATTCATTACAGGGAATCCGATCATCACATAGGGAACCTTTTATTTCTTGAGTTTAATGTCTACAAATTAAACTCAAGAAATAAAAGGTTCGCTAAAATGTTCTGAACTAATTGTTCTGAATTAGTAACTAAATCTAGATTTTTAGTTCATTCTAAATCTATATGACGGCGTATGTACAAACACAAATTCATCTGGTAACAATCTTTTTTTTTTCTTCCTTTAACAAAGGCCTCAATAGCCACGTTGCTTTTCTCTTCTTCTACTTTCGTTTGTTGCTAGGCCTATATGTAAAAACAAAGCCTTACATTTGATCAGCATCTGATATGAGGTCAAATGTAACCCTTAGTCCGACATCTTGACTTCTTCAATTAAAATAGTTTCCTTTTACTGAAGGTCACCAAAAACATCCAAAAATAGAGTCCCCTCCCACTAAAAAAATATAAATTCCAGTTTTCACACAGCAAAACACAACCGGATTTTGCTCTCCAAGTCTTTTTATTAACGGCATATATAATCACACGCACCTCATAAAACATTTATTGATACATAAAGTCATTATTGCTCTCCTTTGAGTGACTACAGGTTTTCACAAAATCCACGTCCTGTTTAAATTCTTAAAAAAAATAAACCATTCCACAGAATATGATTTTCACTGATCAGAAATTAACAATGGATACTTAGCATTGTGAACGGAAATGGCGTGTTATTTTACAGCATATTACATCTATTTTACGAGGATCCCCTAAGTCTATAAACCATTTTATTAGCATTAGGGATATCAGGACAGTATTATAAGAGTTTGAGTTTTCTCTAACATCAAGATACAGAAAATCCTTGTTGATAGACTGTGTTGAGGAGATATGTCTTAATCCTTGATAAACTCGTCTTATTGCGTCTGCTATACCACGCGTACAAATAACACTGAACAAAAGCATTGAGGTGATTTTTCAGCCTCCAGTCATGTCTGATATGGCTTTTTTATTATTTATGAAATGAAAAACTAAATTAAACATGACGAAAAAATTTCAAGCTATGGGCAGGATTGATTTACTCGCTGTATTGGTAAATATGACCACGTGATCCATGTAACCAATCCCTGTAGATGCAGGCCAGCAAAATACTATGATTGTTCATAGAGGGAAGCTTCCCGTAACAGTGCAAGCCTTATGATATGAGTAGGAAGAGATCAAAAAATGTCGAGCAGTGGCACTCTCACTAACTGTTATGTGGATGCTATAATGGGGCAGGAACCAGAGGATGTGTACGGTGCTCGCTTTATTCAGGCTCCACACACGGTAACCCCGAGGCCGTCAGGTGCTGGGGACAACGCAGACTTCTCCTCTTGCAATTTCGCACCCAAGTCCGCCGTTTTCCCGTCGTCTTGGTCCTCGGTTCACCCGCAGGGGATTTATCATCCATACGTCCACCACCACCACCACCACCACCACCAGCAGCAGTCCCCTCTCTCCGCCTCGGACAGCAGATATGTAGGCGTCCGCTCCTGGATGGACCCTATCTCCAACCACGTTTCATTTTCCGGATTCCACCCCAGCAGTCGCCAGTACGGGACAAAGATCGAGGTTTTGCCAGCGAAAAGCGCAGAGTNCCACCCCAGCAGTCGCCAGTACGGGACAAAGATCGAGGTTTTGCCAGCGAAAAGCGCAGAGTGTGACGCGCAGGACGCAGAAGCTCGTCCGGTCACCTCCGATTACGCGTGTGGAGTATCAGAGAGCCCAGAAAAGGCGACTAAGGAGCCCGTTGGAAGTGATCTTTCGAGCCACAGCGAGCCCAAAGAGGAGAAGCAACAACTTGACCCAAGTAAGTAAAAGGAATAGCCCGTCCTGATTTACAACCCTAAGAACTGTACGAGCTGGGTGTGTAAAACTGGAGGTTTTACTAACCTATAAAAGTGTCTGGTACTATAGCAAGGCTCAGGAAGGGAAAAACCCGCCCTACATGGGTTACTGCAGAGGATCCCTAAAGTTTTTATGTCTATGCCACAGTCCCCCAAAATAGATCAGCTACTCCATTTTGATAAGAGCTGTATTTCTTTTTTCGATAAGTCTTCTTTATGTAGTTCAGTATGCTGATAATGGAAGTGTCCAGTAAAAATTAATCGAAGTGGTCCCATTTCATGATCGAAATCAAACTATTCTTCATTTTCCTGATGGTCGCCAGAAACCTCAAACCCCCTAAAGGTCCTCGGACCTTACTTTGGAAAGCATTAGTTTAATTCAAAGTAAATGAAGTCAGGCCACTCAGTTTACAAACATCTAATCTTCATTTTAATTGTTGTTTTGACTTGATCCGCATCTCCTCCTGTTTTTCAGACGACCCTGCAGCAAACTGGATTTATGCACGATCAACCAGAAAGAAGCGTTGCCCTTATACAAAGCATCAGACTTTAGAGCTGGAAAAGGAGTTCCTTTACAACATGTATTTGACAAGAGACCGACGCTATGAAGTTGCTCGTATACTTAGTTTAACCGAGAGACAAGTGAAAATATGGTTCCAGAATCGCAGGATGAAAATGAAGAAGATGAACAGAGAGAAGAGCGGCAAGGATCAGCTGTGAATTTAGCTTCTGGTGCCATTTCACACATTACCAGAATAATTGCATCTATTTTGGTAGGAGCATTAGTAGGCGTTTTATTTTTTAGACGCTCTTTGTAGCATAGTTTGAGTGGAAAACGTTCAAAAAACTTTAGGAAAGCATACATCAAATATATGGATTTTGTTTTGATGATACACAGTCGTACCATCTCATTTTCTCTCTGCTTGCCTGTTTTTTAACCACATACTGGGTTCTCCGAGTAGTCATAAGCATTTGTTAAGCATCCTTATTGTTAGAAACATGATGTGTGTATATTGCTTTTATAGCTGTTTAGAATTTGGAAATGTACATAAAATTTTTTCACAACCAAACTACTTTGCGTTTTGTGAATGGGTAGAGATAATTGATATGTGTTAAAGGCTTTGATTTGTAAAGAAGGTGTTGAAATCTTCTACATTAGACGTTCGTGTTTTTTTTCCTTTTCACAGCGAAAAGTTCATCTGAAGCATCAATAAATATGTTGTTTTCTTTTAAACAATGTATTCCATTGTTTTATGTATGCTATATATAGGCTACGTTTCTGAGGCTGATTAGTTCTATTTTTTTTTTTTTTTTTTTTNTTTTTTTTTTTTTTTTTTTACCAAAATTTACACTGTTTTAGATAAAGGTGGCTTTAGCCCTGTAATTTGAAAAGACAATGCAAAATCTAGGCTCGCCGTGAAACGTTAAATATTTGCAAAATCAACAAATAAAACTGTTGAAATTTTAAGGGATTAAATCCCTTTAGGGGCCTGGATCCTATAGATTTTTTTAGGCTATATTATCCAGATCCTTTAATTTCCCAATGGCGGATTCCAGTTGAAACAGAAGACTAATAAAGTGTTTAGGGTTTGGAGAGGTGTTGCTCGGGTTTCACATTTATTGTCCAACTTGTACGTATAATGAGTTTAAAGCAGGAAGAAACGCGGTCCAATAAAGCCATAGAAATGACCAGACGTCTGACCTAAATGAGTTTATGGTCCAGGCCAGTAATTGCAGGCTGCTTTGAAAGGCTTTTCTGTGGCGTCTGTTGCTGACAAACAGAATGTAGACGCTTTGCTACAGGGTGTCTGAGCGATGAATTGTCTTAGAGGAAATCACCCCCATCAGTGGTCACGTTTATTCATCAACTCCATTTCCCAGCGATGGGAAAAACTTCACTTTGACTGGTGTCCCATCCACTTTTTTGTCTCAAACTAATCTGCTTTCTACTGAAAAGTAAAACAGGCTGTGTCCTAATTTTACCTTTGTTTCACAGGGTGAACAAAGCACAATGATATATTCCTGGAAATTTCTAATAGGATTCAACAGCGTCGTTAAATTAACCGCAGTGCTTTTATTACTTTTTTTTTCACAGCAGCAGATAGATGCTAAGAAAAGACACTGGAATGAGTCGAGCTGTTATCTGTTTACCTCAAAGCCTTTATCGTAAAAATAATGAGATCGCTAGAGGGCGATATTGTTCTTTAGTCTTCAGTCTCAGTTTCCATTTCTCCTCAGTTGTTTAGGGTCAAGCCAACATATGGACTGTAAGTAAACCATTACTTCATGGATTCATTCACGCCTAAAGGAACGATAGAAAGATAGACATAAAGTTTAGAAACTACAAGACCTTAGTTTGGATAATTTTATCACTGATAATCATGGATTTCTTTTTTCAACCACTGCAAAGGCAAAACACACTTTAAATAAAACTAAAACGGTGAAAAGCACAGTTCATTTTATTTTAGATATCCTTATTTTTTTTATTGTTTGATGCATAAAGATTGAAAACTTGCAGAAGCCAGATTTCTAAAATGTTGCATATTATAGAATACAACGAAAAACTCTGGAGACTTCAGTTATAACCACAACCCGTCTTCATTTATAAAGAAAACAATATAGAAATAATTACAGTCAGATTTCTGAGCTTTATTGTTTGTACTTACCCTTAAAGTCCTTATATTATAACTTTCATCTGATTGTGTACTTTGAGGTCATGTAGGATATTTTAGTGTCTGAGTAGCCTCCTTCTAGTGGAGTAATGAGAATAATGACAATAATGATGATTTTTTTTTTTTTTTTTTTTTTTTTTTTTTTTGAGGTTCCGAAATAAATTAAGATCCCAGCTTCAATGTTTTAAGCATTGTCACAAAGGTGGACTTTTTTTTTCCTCCCTCAGGAATAAACAAAACATGGGCTGGGTCTTTGGAAGAAATAGCTTTTTTCCCTTCGCCAAATAGCAAATCTATTAGCCTATCCATTTTACAAAAATGCTGCACTACAACAAACCGAGATACTCCACAGGAAGATTATAAAATACTCACCAATTTTAACAGATGAGGTAAATACTTCAAAGCATGATGTATTGCATTAAAGATCACTTGACCCAAATTAAGTACCAAAGATACATTTATCACTATTCATATGTGAAGCTTGTCGACTTTTTGATTTCTTGCACAAGCGAAAACTGTTTAAAAGAGCTTTGAAATCACAAAAGTTCCAATAAACACATGCGGTATCACGTCTTAGTATCACGTCCTATATCATGATGATGAAGAGGAGCCTCATCCTCAGTGAACTTTAGTCATCTTCATTAAATGCGATGATTTCACAAGTTTAATATATCCAGATATTCTGAAATCGCTCAATAAACACAAGTTGGATACAAAATATTGGAGGAAATATTGAAATGGTTATTTGCGTCATAACCTCCTACGTTTTGAAGGAGTAAAATATGTATGATTATAATTGTGTCGACTGGGGACTAATGTGAAAACTTCATTTGAAGGTCAGATTATATGCTTACTCTTTTACACATACATTGGATTACAGCCTTTCTCTTTGATAATAACAAGGATATGATGAAGACATTCACAAGTGCAGGAGGGGGATTTTCTGTTAATATCCTCATTTCCATGCATTGGTGGGGTCATCCGTCCTGTTTCTGCAGTTCCTCTCGTGGATGATCGGTTCTTCATGTTTTCACACTTCATCCAGTGTTACTTCTGTCAAAGCTGAATACTGCAAAATAGTATCAGTGGAAATAAACACTTGAAGATTATAGCCAGGCGTCGCAAACTGGAAAAGCTATGATGTTCAGGCTTATGGTGTTGTAGTGAGAATATAGTGAGAATGTTTTTATAGTGAGTCCTTTAAAGACAACAAAACTGACTTTAAAATGCATTTAATGTACATTATGTCTAAAAACTGGAGGGAGTATAAGAATCTGACTGAACATCAAGTGATGCGTCAGTGTCCTGCAGCCTAATGTGTTGTGTTTGTAAGTTTTTATGTCTGTGTGTGTGTGAGGTAAAAGCAAAAATATGAAACCATCTTTATTACCATTTAATACCTCCTAAAGTGAAAGAGTAAAATGCATTGAGACTAAAGCTATTACACAGTGATCATATTACGCGGGTTACAGTTTCAATGCGGTATTGTAATACACTTTAAAGCCTTCATAAGATTAAAGACATCATATCCAATGTATGACTGAGAGACATGAAAGGACACTGAAACGCCTGAGAATTTAGAAAAGTTTCTATTACTCTGCTTGTTGTAGGACACACACACAAACTAACTCAAACTTCAGCACAGGAGGACTTGAAATCAAAAGTATAAACAAATGTTTGCTTTATATATTGTTTAGATGACAGTGGTGTGTGTGTGGGGGGGGGGGGNGGGGGGGGGGGGGGGTTGGTGGAGAGGTGGAACAAATGTGGCCTATATTTCAGTTCAGCACAATTTGAGGAAAGATAGCTGTAATATCTGGATGTCATTAAGTTGGGAAAAATGCAAATTGGATCATATGAGTGATCTACAGTCTACAATAAACTGATATAGGAAAGAATTCAGAGTTGGACAGCACATCAATCAAGATTCACTAACAATAAAAACGTTATAATCCACAAATATAATGTGCAGACTTATACTAATTAGAGAGTTATCTTCACAGCCAGCACACGCGGATTTATGTTGCATGTAAACAATATATCTTATATATGTTCATGTTCTATTTATTTTCCTGGTGATTAACTTTGATGTAGGATTTGGATCTGGCCATGACGTCATGTTTGGCAGGAGCAGAGTTAAACAAACATCTATGACGTATTCACTGAGCAGGTCGGACTTTCACCGCATTTCTTTGTGCAGTGCAGAAAAGCATGTCACAAATATTTAAATCTCAATAATCCATATGTGGCCTGATCCTACACTCGATCCTACCACGTCACTTTTTAAGCGCAGGTCAAATTTCACATCTTATGTGGCATACATACACACACACACAGCATAGCCAAGTTATTGATCTATAGGATTTATTGGAAGCTTTAGAAAAGTGGAGGAAGAAAAGATTTTGGCAGTATTTGAGAAAGAACCTCATTATTATTATTATTATTATTATTATTATTATTATTATTGTTATTATTATTATTATTATTATTATTATTATTATTATTATTATCAGTCTTGTGTATTATAGCTGCGTGTATTAGCATAATGAACACTGCTTTCATCAAGTAAGCGGAACCATGTATGATTTTTTGTGTGGTTTTAGTTAGAAATCGGTAATGAAAGCAGTGGCCTAAAGCAGAATATCTTCATTTAAATTTCCTTGTTTTGTTTTAAGGAGATTCAGGCTTCAATTTATTTATTTTTTTCTTGTTTATATGTGAAAAGTTGAATTGCAAATTGAATTTTTTTTTTTTTTTTTTTTTTGCATTCCAAGTTATATATCAATTAATTACCAAAACACAAACACACACACAAAAATCATAACTAAAAATAACAAACAAAAAAAAAATTTGACATTTCTGTTTATGCAAATGAACTCATTATATGACTCTTTCGTGATTCAGTCCATCAGTTCAGCCGCTTGCCAAAGCATTTGATCTCAAAGGTGAACTGTCATTTTCCCCACTCCCCTCTCCACGGAAATTGCCAATGTGACGTGTTCGATCTTCGGATTTGTTCAGCAGATCACACACATCCTGTGCAGCTCAGAGCAACGTGGCGGCCATCAGCGGCCTCATGCAGAACAGACAGAAATAGCTGCTCCGAGCTTCATCATAGTGTCTCTGTCTTTTCCTCTCTCATGTTGAATCGTGTTACGTTGATGTTTGGATATTTAAAGAAAGAAAGAAAAAAAAAAAGATTCCACATCTCTTGTATTCTCCACACGATCAGACAGGAAGCCACAGGCCCAGTAGCCTATAAATCGCCCTGTGCTGACGCTGGTATGCCATTAGAATGAAATGAAAGAAATTCCTTCTTCTTGCAGATATTCACACGGCTGTTTCAAATTTTAGCCTTTAAATATCCTGGTGCAACAGCACAAAAAAAAAAAAAAAAAAA